>VMDO01003964.1:0-133243 GCA_007922755.1 Pedetes capensis
ATTATGCTTCCTTAATTGCCTAATACATTATCAGTTTTCACAAATATTTCATACAAGTTTGAAAAGAATGAGTTTTTCTTTTGTTGGGAGAACAAAGGTATGTATATATATTTCTTAGATCAAATTTGTTATATTATCAAATCTTCTATATATTGTTACATTATTAGTGTATTTCTTCTGATCTATCAATTCCTTACTAAGAGACATGTTAAACTCTCTTCCTAGGATGGAGGTTTTGTCAATTTCTTTTTTAGGTTATGACAACTTTTGATATGTTAACCAGGTTAATTGAACTTTTATATCTTTAGAACATTTATATGATGATCCTCCTTTATTCAGTAATGTTCTTGTCTGAAAATCAAAAGCCATTACCTACCTAGAATTATGGTCATTTATATTATATAGTTTTTATTTTAAATTGTTTTATAAGTAAGACAGGCATTGTCACATTTGACCCCTTGCTAGGAATTAAAGCCTTGAGTTCTATTCTCTTTCATTACTAAAACCTTTTGTTCAACGTTTGTCACATTATTGGAAATGGTATTTAGCCCAATTCTAATAGAAACAGATAAAAATTGAAATCTGAAGACACAGGTTCTAGAATTTTCAGATTGGATAATTCAGACCAAACATACTCCTGAAAACAACAACAAAAAGGCAGAGTGAGAAAAACAAAATTCTCAAAACCATCAAATAGTTCATATCAGGGAGGGGATTATAATTCAGAGAGAAACCACAGCAACTAGAAAACTTAACAGTATCAACCACTTTAACCTAAATGACATTCTATAGAACACTCTAGCCAACAACAGTAGAATATACATTATGTTCAAACATGAGTTATAGATAAGATTATATACTTGTTGTTGTTAGGTGCCATCGAGTTGGTATCTGACTCATAGCAACCCTCATATGGTTTTCAATGGCTGACTGTCTCAGGATTGCCTTGGGAGTGGATTGCCAGGTCCTTCTCCCATTTTTGCGGTGCTGGGAATTGAACTCAGGACCTCAGAGACTGCAGTGCAGTGCTCTACCAACTGAGCTAAATCCCAGCCCAGACTATATACTAGGTCATTTAAAAACTCTCAATACAGCCAAGAATATCGGCCTGTAATCCCAGCATTCAGGAGGGCAAGGCAGTAAGATCAATGCAAGTTCAAGGCCAGTCTGGTCTATATGACAAGTTCAGACCAGCCTGAGCTAAATAGTAAGACCCTGTCTCAAAAAAACCAAACCAAACCAAAACAAAACAAAAAGTTTCAATACATTTAAAATGTATTGAAATAATACAAAATGTGTTTTTTGACCCTATGAAATTAAATTAGAAACAAACAACAAAAAGATATGCAGATATTTTGAAAACTAAAAAAACTTTAATCCATGAGTCGAAGAAATCACAAGCAAAATCAGAAAATATTAAACTGAATGTAAATGAAAATACAACATACCAAAATTTATAAGATGCAGCTAAAGAAACATATAAGCAAAAAACAACAAGCAGTAAATGCCTGCATTAGAAAACAAGAAGATGAGCTGGGCACAGTGGCATATGCCTGTAATTCCAGCGACTCAGGAGGCAGAGGCAAGAGGATCACAAGTTCGAGACCAGAGGCAGCCTGTGTAATTTAGAGAGACCCTGTCTCAAAAAGTACAAACATGGACTAGGGGTGCAGCTCAGTGGTACAGTACTTGCAAAACATGCAAGTGTGAGGCCCTGGGTTCAACCCACAGTACCACAAACAAAACAACAACAACAACAACAACAAAACAAGGGTGTTACCTCCATAACCTAAGTTTCCATGTTAAGAAACAAGAAAGGCAAACTAACCCAAAGCAAGAATAATGGAAAAATAAAGATCAGAATGAAAATAAATGCAACAGAAAATAGAAAAACACAAAAGAAAAACCAGTGAAACCAGATGTTAGTTTTTAGAAAAGACCAAAATTGAGAAACTTTTAGCTAGATGAAGAGGAAAAATGCAAATTACACAAACAAGGATTGAAAGAGAGGATGTCACTACTGACCCTATAGCAAATAAAAGGATACTAAGGGAATACTTGGACTGGGATTTAGCTCAGTTGGTAGAGCGCTGCACTGCAGTCTCTGAGGTCCCGAGTTCAATTCCCAGCACCACAAAAATGGGAGAAGGACCTGGCAATCCACTGCCAAGGCAATCCCGAAACAGCCATTGAAAACCCTATGAGGGAGTAGAAGTTCTTTCTAGTGACCCCTGGCCCAAAGAAAGCCGAAACAGCCCTCCTAAGATCAGAGGGAAAGACCCAAAATAAGTTACTTCTGCCAATAAAACCAGTCAAGTCATAAAGATAAAAGGATGATGTTACCAAGAAAGTAATAACAACTAGAGATTTTATATTCCCCTAAATGTGGCCCCAAATAATAAAACAGTTTATTTTCACAAAAGGGCAAAAACTGGTTAAACTGCAATAGAAATACAAAAAACAGCAATTAACCTCTCTGACAAATTAGTACAAGAAGACATTTTCAAGATATAAAGTATTTGAATAGTAAGTTAACAAAATAGTCATAGTGGGCATACATAGTCCCTATACCCAACACCTGATAATTACATATTTTTTAAAACCATCTGTGCAACACTTACAAAAATAAATAGCAGAAGAAATATCTGCCCTTTAATCTTCTCCCTTAACACTTGTTAATATCCATGAGTGCCAGAGAGAATAAGGGTTTTTTTGTTTTTTTTTTTAAGTGCAATGCTGATTTTGGGTTGGGGGACCAAATTTAGTAAATAAAAATATAGGACTTTCACTTAAATCTGAATTCTAGGGAAAAAGCCAAATAATTTTTTAGTATGCCTCATTTTCATACTACAAAAGTATTAATTTTTTCTCTAAAACTCAAATTTAAGTCAGCATCTAATGCTCTTTTTTCTGGAAACCCTAAGGGGTTTCCAGAGAAAGGGCTATGAGGAAAGGTCAGCCAGGGGAGCTTGGATAAGTCATGTCCCTTAGAATGCCAGGTCCATGGGGGGCTGGGAAAGGGTGGATCTTACCCCTATGGGGTCCTGAGTAGAGCAGCCATGACTTGAGGCTCCTCAGTGCTCCCCACAAGGAGCCTGGGGATCCCCCAAGGTTAGCTTGCCAAGGCAACACATCTTTCCGTTCCACCCAAGTTCAGCCTGGGGATGGAGATAAGAGCAATCAAGGTAACAAACGAACACAGTCATGATTTGCAAAAACACACGCATTTTAACTTTAATAAGTTACAAAACTAAGAAGTCAAATTTTACTATACAGAAAAAATGTATTGACGGCTGTTAACAGATAAGATTTTGTGATTTAAGTTCAGCACCTTGATGGTTCCGTTTGGTGGCTACCTGTCATACAGGAGTAAATAGTCATAATGCATTGATCTGACAAATACATTGCTAGTGAGCACCACTTATATACTTAAAATAGACCAAAAAGAAACACCCTGAAAATACAAATGAAATTCCACGAGTTTATGCATGAAATTCCATGGGTTTCCCAAAAGAAGTATCCCCAAAATCTAGCACATCTCCCCAAGAGTTACTCTCAGGTACCTCAAGAGATATTCTGAGTGACGCAGGACAGACTGAGTGTCAACATGGTGTTGCAAACTTCAGATAGAAGGCATCTGTCTGCCCCATTGGGACTCCAGGAGCCCCTGAGACACAGAAACTGGTTTTGAAAGCTCAAGACTGTTTTCCATGTCCCCACTCAGGGGACATCTGCAGTTCCTCAGAGCCCAGTGAATATGGAAATTCTTGGGCAGAGCTATCTGAGGACCCACAGCACTGAGGATGGCGTACAGAGCCATGGCCTGGCTGGACTTCAGCTCCCTGAGGGCAGAGGAGAGATACCCAGGGAATGTTCCACCCGGGGCCTCTGAAGCCCTTTTTTGCTGGGATCTGGGAATGCAGCAATCCCAACCTGCAGTTCCTAGGCTGGATAAACCAAGTGATACTCTCTGGCTAGCATTAGTCTGTAACTTTCTCCACATTCTACTGCAGACCCAAGAAGAAATGCTCAGTTCTTCAGCCTGTGAATAACATGAGCTGCCCTGGGTTCAACAAGAGAAAGCCGTGGGCCCGCTCCCTCCTCAGGGAGGCAGGACTGCAGACATCTCCCCAGCCACGTACTCTGAGAGATAGCAAAGGATTTTCTCCAGTTTAATTTTTTGGGAGACACTGGGGCATGGGACAGTACAGGGCACAGGGGGAAGAGGTGGTGAAGGGGGAGAGAAACTGGCTTCTTCCAGGTGGAAGTTGAACACCATCCCAGGCACCAGCCTAGCAGATCCCTGCGCATTTTACCTCGTTCCTCGGACCATGCACACAGACACGCTCATGCAGACACGCAGATTCCGAAGGCCAACTCAGTACCTCAGAACTGGGCAGACAGCAGCCATGGTGGGATTACCTGGAGTCTGCCTTCTCAGCTATATGTGGGAGTCCAGTAAGAAAGAGTTCTCCAAGAGCTGGGACTGGCAAGAATACAAAGCCTCTAGAGCTTTCCTGGGCAGGAAAAGCTTCAGAATTATGTGTCAGGCTAGGCTCAGTTGAGGAGCTCACGTGTCCCTGGGTCTCACTCTGGGATGTGGGAGCTGCTTGGTGGCAACATTCCAAAGCAGTGGGAGGTAAAGGCCAGTGCCTCCTCCACCACACCCCAAGCTCTTCCTCCTGTTCCTGCTCATTCATATCTGCCTCACAAAACCCATTCTGCTAAAAAGAGAAGTTGCTTAAGTTTTAAAAGAGCAAAAGATAAAGCAGGCCTTCCCCACTTCCTGCAGATGCCTCCCCCTGGAGGACCTGTCTTGCAGGTCACTGCTGGGTTCCAGAACTTTGAAGGGGCAGTGGTGGGGGCGGGACAGAGCTGCCAGGGCATGAGTGTCCTCTTGAGGCTAAACTGATCGCAGGAGCAAACCTGCATCCAGGGAGCCCGACCTCGCCATGCCATGGCAGCGCCCCAACCCCAAGGAGGGAGAGGGCTGGAATGTGTTCCACTCACTGGATTGTCCCTGCAGAGCATGTGTCTCTCTCATACCGAGGCTCCTGGGGAGGGACAGAGGATCTCTGGGGAGGCCCCAGGGGCTTGGCCTGACTGGCCAGAGGAGAAAGCGAGGTTCTGTTCCCAGAGCCTGGGGAGCAGCAAGCAAGGCCAGGGGGAGTGGAGAGGAGAGAGACCTGCAGTCTTCCCACGGCCCTTCCCCTGTGGCTTCTGTTTGGATCTGTCCTCCTGTCTCCGGTTACAGGATTCTCATCACTTTCTGGAGAAGAAATAGACAGCTGTGCAGCCTGAGCTCAACTGAGATTCAAACACAGTACAATGTGAGCACCAAATGGATCAGAGGACCTTTGCTAAGTCCTTAATTAATGATATAAACAGAGAACAGAGGAGGCAGTCTGGTGGACCTAGAACATAAGAGACTCCCAGATCACTCTGCAAATATTTTGAGTTAGCCTTCAAATATTGCACATTTTCACAGGAAAACCTCGACTTCTGAAAAGCACACTATCTAGCAAGGTTTGGGCTGGTGGAGAAGAGAGACAGACACCACGGTGGTAGCCATGGCCAGAACCCACAGTCAGCTCTAGCTGGGTCTGGCCCTCATGTTGGTCATGGTCAACAGCTGGCCATGATACTCATCCCCGTCACCTGCCTGGCCCTTGAGAGCCTTTGAGCTCGTGACCAACACTTCATTGTGCTGATCTTGGCAACTGGTCAGCTATTAAACAAATCCCAGTGTCTCCTAGTGGTCCCCACAGGGCTTGCTCCTTGGTCTGGGGACTTGAAGGAAACGTCCTGCATCCTCATTCCCACCTACTGCTCAGCAACTTGGGGCAAACTTCTTCCTCTTGGCGTTATCTCTCCTGGCCTCCCTCACTGATGGAGGTTGTGGCACCTCATGTTCCCGACCACATCATACCCAACATCACTGCTGTATTTAGGTCGCTCCTGGCCTGGCAGACACACATCCTAATCCCATTGCCACAAGCTCACACCCATATCTTTTTTCATGTCATTTCCTCTCTTTGTTTTGTCAAAATCTTTTGAAATCAGGAATTTTGGCTTCATCTCCAACCAACACACCATTTGCTATTCCATGGAATATCTCTATAAGCAAGAAAAAAGGTGCCACTGATGCTCTCTTTCCATTTTATTAGAACTTCCCGAGCGCTTCTCTCTTCCGCAGGGCCTCGATGAACTCCTGGATTTTCTGGTTCCGGGTCTTTTCATATGGGCTCGGCCGCTGAGGGATCAGGTTGGGCGGCTGGACTTGGTCATCCAGGCCGTGGATCTTGTAGGGGACATCGACAGCATTGGTTTCTGGGTGATCTTCGGTGGCATTGGTGCTGGAGGCATTGAAAGGGACCTCCAAGGGGATGTCTGTCGATGGTGCTTCCTGCGTGGTGAGAGTTGGTCCTGGGAAGGTGGGCATGAACACCAAGATGTCATTGTGCTTGCCCGGTGGTGCCTCCACCCCATCATCTATGTCGGTAAGGTTGTTTTGCAGATTACACGACTTGCAGCAGAGTTTGTTGTAGCTTGGGATGGAGCAATAGCGAGATAAGACTTCCATCCTGCAGAACATTGACTTGTCCGCTTGGCAGTGGCCCTCTGAAAGAGAAAAGTGGGACAAATAACCAAAGGACAAGGGAAGGGGGACTCTGTTCCCCCACAGGGTGCAGCTTGCTGGAGGAGGCATGTGACAGAGCCCAGAGACAGCGCAGAGACAGTGAGCTCACATGGAAGGCTGTGTGGTTGTAGCATCTGAGCCAAGCAGGGCAGCATCTGCGGAACCCTGCCCTGAGTGCTGTCACGCAAGCTGTGAGCGAGACACCCCCTTTCCCAGCAGGCCCCCATGGAAGCTGGAGTTCTCAGTGTGTCTCCAGGTTTGGGATGGGAATGAGGCCTGTTTGTTCCAAAAAGTAATTCTGAGCTCAGCTTGGAGAAGGGAACTTGTCAAGGACCTTCACATTTGACATCTCAGTGGTGAACTCAATGAAATTTTGTGGCAACGTTTGACTCTACAATAATTAGCAAGTAGTAACTATAACAAAATAATCCTAAAAGAGCCAGCTCCTAAAACCCAACCAAGCAATCCCAGAGCCTCGCAGAGGCCTCTCTGTGCCCCACTATGCTGCATCTTGACCCGGACTCCCCAAGTGTTTCTGAACAGTGCCTAAAGAGAAGTTTAAAACCACTCAAACTCACATGGGCTTTTGCACACTTGCCTCGACTTACCTGATGGCATCCTGTCTTGCCACTGCTCCATGCTCTGGGCTGCACCATGGCAAGAGCCTGCTGTCTGGCCTGCCTGTTTCCATCCTTTTTCTCTTCTCATCTTTTCTAGCTATCCTGCTCCAGGAAGAAGGCTGCTTTCTAATTTTACACATGACCATATCATCTCCTTAGTGCCCTTGCATTGCTCCTCATTGCTTTCAAGGGTGAAGGCCTGTCCCCTTCACTTCTCCAGCCTCACTCAGGCCTCAGACCCCAACTCTGCACCGTCTTGCCTCTAGCCACAGGGCCTTTGCACATACTGTGCCTCCCCTCTTCCTTAGCCCCTCCCCTCTCACCCTTCAGGCTCAGCTGAAACATGTCTCCCTTAGGTGATGCTTGACCTCTCTTAGGAGGTAAAAGCATTCCCCACACTTCATCCCAGCCAGCAAGTTCACATTTACTTGTCAGATAAGTTGACTAGAACCTGAATTTTTCATCCTGAAAGGCTGAAGGACAGAGCCCCTGGCTATATTTGGATGCCCCTTTTACCCCAAAGCCAAGTTCAGTGAATCAAAGAATGCATAAGTGTATAAATATGAAAATGATAAATGGGAATAATGGAGGACAAAGAAACTATGGGTTTTGAATCCACAAAATTACAGGCAAGAACACACAGAGGCAGGTACCACCAGAGACAGACCCAACCATGGCTCAGAGATTCCAAATGGCTAAAACAAGGAGGGAAAAGATTGGCTGCAGGCTCCACAAGGCAAAGAATATGAAAACAGTCAGCCATTTGTGAAAAGCCCGGGTTGTCCTAACATGGAGACCAAGAAACCACCTAATGGTACAAAGGGGAAGGCGGATGGCCTTCAACCGAGGGACGAGTCCAGAACCAAATCCAAAGGGTTTCAAAACTAGTAGAGCACTCTGCTCAGAGGAAAACCTTACACAGATGCCCAATGTTTGGAACAAGTAAATCAGACTGTTCTGTGTGAGGGACTCAGAGCCCTACCTGCGACATTCCCCACCACTGTCCCATCCTCTCCCCTCTCAGCAGCCACTGAGGTGGGATGGAATGGAAACTGGCTTTTGGTAAGAACTGAGTGACAGGGAAGGAGCTGAGAGTCCAAGGGGGCTGCGGAGGGCACCTCTGCCACACACAGTGCCCTCTGCCGGTCCCTGGGCCTTTCCCTCCACACAAGTAACAAGACTGGCACTGACCATTTGTGTTCTGTCTTTCCTTACTTGTGTCTCCCATGAGGCCAGGATAGTTTGGATCTGGAATGTCCCCCAAAGGCTCACATGTTAAAGGATGAGTCCTCAGCTTGGTACTGTTGGGAGGTAGTGGAGTCTTTAGAAGGCGGGGCCTAGTGGGTGAAAGTGAGGTCATGGGGGGGGTGGGCTCTTGAAGGGGATACTAGGACTGCTGCTCTTTTCTGTCTCTTTTTTTGTTTCCTAGCTGCCAGGAACCTGCAGCCATAGCCTTGTGGCATCTGATCCTGTTAGATCTCGGAAGCTAAGCAGGGTTGGGCCTGGTTAGTACTTGGATGGGAGACTGCCTGGGAACACCAAGTGCTGTAGGCTTGGGAGATGGACATGGCAACCTGCTCCCAAAAATCAATCCACCATTGAAAACCCTATGAACAGCAGAAAAGCACTGACAATAGTGTTTCGCCTGTTGTATGAAGGGTCGCTATGAGTTGGATACCGACCCCATGGCACCTAACAACAACAATAAGCTGCCAGGAAGTGAACAGGCATCCCCTGCTGTGTGTTTCCACCATGATGTACTGTGCTACCACAGATCCAAACGAGGATCGACTGAAACCGTGAAAGAAAATAAATCTTACTTACTTCAGATATTGGTCATAGTGATCAAAAGCTGACTAACATAACAGCCATGCCCATTCCTGGATTATCTATTGGGGTCAGAAGCTACCACGGACCAAATTCATCAAGTCACTTGGTTTTGTAAGTAAAGTTTTATTGAGACAGCCACACTCATTCATTTATTATCTTTGACTGCTTTCCCACTTCAATAGCAGAGTTGAGTAGTTGTGATAGAGACCTTACAGGTTCCAATGCCTAGAATATTTAGTATCTGCCTCTGTGGAGAAAAAGCTGACTGACTCCGGTCAAGCGTGTGCCTGGATTAGGGCTTGACACAAAGAAAGTGCTCAGTAAATGTCTGCTGAGTAAAGGTAGATGGGTTTGAGGACAGGGCTCCCCTTCTGTGGGACGCTTCCCTTCCACGTGGCTTACATAGTGGGCTTTGATGTCTGACTTGGTTTGAATAGCGGGCTGCATTGTCCTCAGTTGTTATAAATTAAAACAAGTCAATGAATGAATAAATAATTGAAAAAGCCACAGGTCAAGAGCTTAACTACGCTAATATCTGCCTAGAAAAACTTTAAAGTACAATTGACTCTCTGTATTCACAGGTTCCATGCCACTGGATCCAAACAATGATGGATCAAAAATACAGTATTTGACAAAAACCTTTCCATCTGTACTGAACATATTCAGACATTTTCTGTCATTATTCCTGAAACAATACAGTTTAACAGCCATGTACCGAGCATTTACGTTGTTTTAGGTATTGTAAGCAAACTAGAGGCGATGCAAAATATATGGGAAGTGTGTATAAGTTATATGCAAATACTAAGATATTTTATGTAAGGGACTTGAGCATCTGTGGAGGTCCTGAAACCAATCCTTGAAGGATACTGAGGGGTGATTACAAATTACTGAAAGTACACCAGTGTATTATTTATAATTTATTTTTTATTTTTTTGTGGTGCTGGATATTGAATCCAGGACTGCACACAAGCTAGCAAAATGTTCTACCTCTGGGCTATACCCCGAACTCCTGGTTGTGTATTTTTAAGTAGTGCCACCGACTAGAACTCTCTTCTAAATGAATGAGCTGCAAATTATACTTCCAAATGGCTGCACAATGTGTCCTGAGGCACTGACTTGCCAAGGATGTCCACCAAGATAATAATTTTGGTTTTATAATCCTTGATTTTCCACCATTTCTAGCAGCAATTAACCAGCAAAACCTATTGACTCCTAGTGAGCAATGATAAGTCATTGAAAATAAACACATTTCTCATAAACTGTGCCATCTGTGTGCTGTTATCACAGTCTTGGATGTCTCCAAGTACCATCTGGATTATTTGCTCAGTAGTTTCCTTTAAATGAACTCCTCTTTAAACTTAAAATGTATTTTAGAAGAAAACTGATACTATTATCATTCATGAAGCATGGTTGTGGTAGATGCAGGTAACTCTGAACATGAATACAAAGACAAATTTTAATTCCTTTAAAGTGAATTTTAAATCTAATTCAGCAAAATCCAGGGACACAGTCCCCTGCAAAGCTCTGAGGTGGAGAGAGAGAAAAATGGGAGTGAGATGCTGAAACTGTACACAGTGAAACTTTCTCCAGAGGGTAAAGAGAGTCAGTAAGGGACTCTCCCAAGGGACTCCCCACATGTTCACACCATCTAAACTGTACCCCATCTCCCACATTTTTGAACCTTCTGTGGAGAATACTTCACTCTTCTACTCAATAGAGTGGTGGGTTCCTGCATGCAGTTGGCCATTCAAAAGGGCATGTAACCTGTTATAAAGTGAGGGTACCCCGCCCCTTCCCTCCATGTGGCTTACACGTGCCTCGGATGTCTCCTGGGCACATGGCACTCGGGGCCACCAGGAGTGGCCCCCAGATGCAGCCTAGGGCCCCTTTAGGGGGAGCTACTGCTGACCCATCCCTGGGGAGGTGCACTGAAGGACACAGTAGGTTAGACAGCTGGCCATGGGGCTCCTGTCTTAGGCACTGATTCCTTTTATTAACAACCAGTGCTCAGAGAAGCTGGACTTGGCCACAGCTACCGTGCCCTCCCTGGAGTCTGAGGCCTGGCCCTGGGCCTCAAAGCTCATCTCCGGGGTGCCGTGCTGGTCCCAGCATTCTTATGATCTCTCATACTTTCTTACTTCTTTCTGGCACAGATAAAGGAGAGATTCCCACCTGTTGACTAAGATCTGGCCATTTCAGCAAGGTAAGTGAAATGTGGGTCCTGGAGGACCTTGGGAGTCAGAGGCAGACAGGGGTGAGCACACATCTCAGCACTCACACGCATGACTGTCAGCCACTGGGTGCCCAGAAAGAGCTGCTGCTGCCTGTCCCAGATTTGTCCAGGGCTGGCCCGGCCCCAACCCCAGGGAAAGATGGGCACCTTTCTTTCCTGAACAGATTGCTCAAAGCTGAGAACTGAGCCCAGAATCAGGGCCAGTGACCTGGGCCCCACATTCCCACTCCACAGGCTCTCATCCCTGGAAAGGTAGAAAGTGATCCTGATCCCTTGTCCAGGGCCAGAGCACTGCCTAAGAGCAGAGGACTTAGATATCCCTGCAGGAGGCATCTGCACTAATCGTTCAAAACTCAAAGGCTCAGCAGAGCATGGCTGTCATATTTTGAAAACTGACTGGGTACGTTTTTTGGTGGAGGCTGGCCCTAAGTATCTGCGTTTTTGGGAAGCAGGAAGGAGGGCGGTGAGGCCATTGGAATCAGAAACTGGGTGACTAATGCTACACGATGAAACAGCCCAACTCCTCAGCATTGCCCCAGTGAAGGTAAAGAGAAGGAGCCATTGGCTTGCCAAACCCAAGCACCCAGTTTCACTGAACTTTTATTGAGTTTATTTGTGGGATGCATGACAGGAGAGCTTTCCATCATCAGTAAGAATAAAAGGTCATTTTCACAGTCACTTTGGCACACGCTAACGTCTCATTAGAAATTAAAAAAAAACAGGACCGGAAAAGCAACAACAACAATGGAGCCGATATAATACGTCATTAAATACATACAAAACACTAATAAAATATCCCTGATAAACCAAAGTGCATATAAACAGGGAGCACAACGCCCAGAACTGTATCGCACCAACCGCAGCCACTGTGGTCACTCACATTGCCTCATCAAAGTTGGAAGTTAACAGTCGTGAGGATTAGTATGCAGTTACACACCAGTTATTTACATAACAGTAATTAGTGCCGAGGAGAAGGGGCGGCTGCGGGGTCCAGCAGGGATGTGTTATCAATAGATGGAGGTGGCTGGGGCAGGTGGGGTGTGTGGGGCTGGTGGGACGGCCGGGCGGGAGTGCTACATAGGTCACGGCTGAGGGCCCAAGTGTGGCACCCTCGGGGTGTAAGGCCGCGCTGTTGGAGCCCCATCGGGGTCTCCATGCAACAGTCAGCGCCGATTGGCCAGGTGGGCATCAGGGTGGGACCCCTTTTCTCAGTCATGGATGGAGCAAGCGAGCCTAAGTCTGCACCCTCGCAGGCCGGCCAGCAGAAGGCGCTGGGTAGGCGGGATTTGGAAATCCTCCCCTTGAAAGGTGGGCCAACTGGACGGGCTCCTGCTAGACCTTCAGTGCCTCCCTCCTACCTACCTGACCATGACCACGTCCCCCTCTGAGGCTGCACTCAGCAGCCAGCTCTGTTACCTTTCAACTTTAAGGCATTTTCTACATAGTTTTCTAAGCAAAAAAGCAATAAAAATTGAGGTAATTCTGTAGTTGTTCACACTGGTAGTGAGGCACATCCATGTCAGGCAATCAATCGATCAATCAATCAGTCTCTCTCACTCTCTCAACCCTCGGGACCGGGTCATATGCACACGACGAGAAAAGGCCATTGGAGCAAATGAGCAGAGAATGGAAGTGGTGGCGTGTCCTCGGTGTCCCACCAGAGGGACACGTCCCCCTGCCTCCTCCACAGGACCAGACCCCTGAGAGGACAGGGGACGCGGGCCAAGGGCTGTGTAAGTTGGGTGCCAAGGCCGGACGGAAGCAGCCAGTTTCACAAGTCAGAAGGACGCACTCAGCAAAGGGTCGGCAGCAGCAGCAGCGACAGCAGTGGCAGCCGGGAAGTCCCTGACACTGCCGGAAACTTGGGGTCCAGTCACCCAGCAGGGCGATGCAAAACGCACGCCCCAGGGACCCCTCCGGCCTCGTTGGCCGGGGGGTGGCGTCCGCAAGGGCCGGGCGGGCTGCCCCGGGACCTCCAACCTGCAGCTTCAGCCTGGAGGGAGGCGGCGCCACGGCGCAGCGGTCACATCCGCACTTTGGCCTCGGGCCCCTCCAGCACCACGACAGATCTTTGCCCCTTCACAAGCCATGGCCGCCCAGGTCCCGGCCTCCTCGCCAGAGGCCGGCGCCCCCAGGCCAAGCCTCCTCGAGGCGGCCCTCGCTCTGCTCAGGAGGAGACGGCCGAGCGCCGAGGCCCGGAGAAAAGATTCACCCGCGAGCCCCAGCGAGTCAGGGAAGCTTTCCAAAGACAGAGAGGAGGGGCGCCCAGGGCAAGCTCCACAGGGCGCAGGGCATGCACCGCGGCACAGAGGCAGAGTTATAAACCGGGCGGTTACTTGACGGGCTCTTCCGCGCGGGCGAGTCGGGGTCCGGCCGCGACAGCCACTGCACCACGTAGCCCTTCTTGGAGGGGTCCGAGGTGTTTCCTGGAGGGAAGAGAGGGGGCTGCGGCGGGCGGGGCTCCCGGGCCTCCAGGGGCCTCCCCTCTGCCAGTCACCCTGGGTCCCACTGGAGCCTCCTGATGTGCGCCCTGCTCCTCCCCGCGCTGCCCCTCGGGCTTCTTCGCCCGGGACTCAAGCTCTGCGCCCGCGGAACGCCAGGACAGACTGCGCCCCCGGAGCTCACTTCTCGATAGGAGGGGACTGTGGCGGGCGGGGCCTGGTGGAGCTGTTGTGGGGACCGAGAGAGGTGGCACGTGTGTGACTGGGCCACGCATCTGGGCACAGGGTTCTGGCTGCTCTCCAAGATCCCAGGGCACCCTCCCGGCTCAGCCAGCTCTGCCTCCCCAGTCTGCCCATGGCCTGACCAATGTTAATCCTCTCCTTTTCCTCCTGGAGAAGTCCGGCCCTGGGCGGGAAGGCCCGGCTCCTCTGTCAAGTTCATTGGTGCTGCATGCAGCCAGTTTCCAGGAAGGGCAGCGTTTGCTTGGACCAGGACCCCACCTCCAACCGCCCTGGGACAGTGCATACTGGGGGCCATGGTCAACAGATGGCTTACGGGTACAGGGGCCGAGCCTGCAGAGCCTTGCGGTCTCAGGCCGCTCCTCTCGGCAGACACCGAAGCTGTCGTCCGCGGTGCGGCAGAGCACTGGCCGCTCCTGGGTGCCATTGCCACAGGTTACTGAGCACTGCAGTGGGAACAGTCTCCAGTCAGGGGTCACTCAGAAGAGCAGGAGGAGCCTACATTCCCTAGGCATGTGACCCATGGCATAAGAGAGGTGGTGTGAGGCAGGGGATGGGGTCACCATAGGGCACAGGCTGCCCTGTCCCCCTTTGGTGGCTGCCTAATCTCCTGGGGCTCTACAGAGCAGATGCTGATGCCCATTCCCTGCGCTGTTGTGAGTGAGGTTGTGAATGTGCAGTGGCCACACAGGCTTGGCACCTTGGGTTCTCAGTGACAGCTTCCCTTCATCTATGGTTTGGATATGCTTTGAGACAGTCTCCAAAAGGTTCATGTCCTGGAACCTTGCTCTCCCCTGGGGGAATTAATAGGAGGTGCTGTGGAACTGTGAGGAGGTGAAGCACAGCAGCAGGTCACTGCTGGCCCTCCTGGTTCTGGCTCTTCAGGCAATAACCCTCGAGTGGGTTCTCATGGTGCCGTCTGCCATGATGTCTTACCAGAGCCCAGTCAATGCTGGCACATCTTTGAACCTCCAGAACTGTGAGTGAAATATTCCTCTTTCCTTTATAAAGTACCCAGTCTCAGGTATTTCATTAGAGTAATGGGCAATTACCTCTCTAGTTGGAGAAAGCCGAAGGCCCAGGAAAATCTGCTGGGGGCTAGGGGCCACTGCGGCATCTCTGACCCAGTCTAGGAGGTTTTGGTAGTTCCCCCACTCCTGGCCTTTCCCTCTAGACACCAGGCTCTAAAATCAACACTCTCCAGACCCTGGCACCTTGTCTGCTTCATTACACTGGGGAGGGACGAGAAACAGCAGTCACCCCCAGAATCCTGGCATGGCTCTCCAGACAGCCTGGCTCTGCCCAAGAAAAATGCAAGTCTTCCCTGTGAGCACAAGAAAGGGCTGACTCATCTGACCTGGGTTGCTCAAACCCTGCACATTCCCAAGGAGTGTCTGCTTTTCAGACTGGCCCTGGGTAGCTCCTGGGAACCAAGCACATGGAAGGTTCTGTCTAATGGGAGTGTTTTGCATGCTTGAGGGCTTGAGGCAGCTGGAGCAACTTGTCCAGGCAGTTTATACCAACCATTTGATTTATGGGAAACACGTGCTTGCCCTCCGGGGCCTGGAGCACATTCCATGGGCCCTGCCCCTGTGGGCTGCCCCTGTAAGAACCCTGGTCACCCAGGCTCTGCTGGGCAGCCCTGGTTGGCCACACTTCACATGCGTCGCCCTTTGTGGGGACCGGGAGAACTAAGTGCATCACTTGAAACTCTACTGGGCGGGGTCCTTGGAAGATTTGCCTGGTTTCCTGAAGGACTTCCCTCTGGAGCCTTTTCCTTGGCTGATTCTACTCTGTGTTCCTCCACCGGAACAAATGGTGACATGAACTTCCATGTCCTAGTAGACCATGAAGCCTGAACATGGTCTTTGTGTCCTTGACCTGCCAGGCCTGTGCACTTGGTGACAGGGCCCTCCTTGGCTGTGGCCTGGCCTGAGCTTGTGCTCAGTGCACCTCCAGAACATCCCTCCAGCCCTACCAGCTGTCCTCACCAGTGCATCCAGCATGAGTCTAGCCTCTCCTTGCACGGCTGCCCTGCTGCCGTCTTGAAGACCTTCTGGGCAGTGCCTCCAGACCCCAGGGCTCCCCTGGAATACTGCAGTCCCAAACATCCCTTTGTCCCTGCAGCCAAGTCTGCCTTAGTTTCCTGGGGTTCTGGACCCCAACAACATGCAGAAGACTCTGCCTGGGTGGCAAACAGCCACATCCCACTATTGATCAGAAGGGCACTGACCATGTGGCACCTACTGGCCTGCTGAAATTCGAGACGTGGCCTGGGGCAGGAGCTGTATCAGAGTGGAACACCCTGGCCACCCTGGTCTCATCCCAGCTCCGTTTGGGGTCAAGAGCACAGGGCCAGGGGACTCGCTTACCTGGGACCAGGGCCCAGCCCGCCACCGGCCAGGGCAGAGCTCACGGTTGCAGACCCTGCGGCTCTCGGGCCGGTCGTCACTGCAGTGCTTGGTGTGCACGGAGCGGGTGGTGTTGTTGTAGAGCGGCTGCACGCAGCGCACGGCGCGCACCTGCATGCCTGTCCGCCCGCAGCTCTGACTGCAAGGCTCCCATTCGCCCATGACCCACCTGCCGGGGCACAGCGTCACCAGGTCAGTCCCCCTGGCCCAGGGTTGGGGGAACCGGCCTATCTAAGCTCCGGTGCCCTCCCCGAGGCCCAGGGGGGACATCGAGAACAGAGAGCCAGACTACTTCCCCCGCAAGCAAAACTTCTCCCATTTCTTCAAAGGAGCCGGCCCTGTAGCCATGCGTGGAGGGAAACTAATGCCAGGCCCATTCCACCAGCTGGGACATGGCCATGGAGTGCCCAGGCCTAAGGGGCTTGGCCAGCTTCCTGTTCCCTCTCAGGCTCCTGGCCCTACCCGTGGCCTCATTTTCTGATGGTGTCATGAACCCATCTGGGCCAAGCTCAAGAGCAATGGAAGCCCCCTCATGCCCTGTCCCAGCATGCCCCTCACTCGCATGGTTATCAGCCACCTGCCCACATCAGGGCCCCACCAAAGGAGCCTGGGCACAGAAATGCAGCCCCACCAAACTCCAGGGCTGAGGGTCTAAGCTGCTGCCTGGGGAACCTCCAGCACACCCTGGCAATGAGCCCTCAGCCTCTGCCGCCCACCTGGGTGCTGCCAGGTGCTGTCACCTCCCCCTCCAGGACACACAGTCATGTTTCTGTTCCGCAGGTCTGGGGCTGGGGAGCACCTCTCAACCTGTAGCAGTGCAGGCTCCAGGAAATGTGGTGGGGGAGGAAGAACCCACCCTAGGCCCAGGTGATGCCACGCCCAGAGCTCCTCCCAGGTGCGGGCCCTTCCCCTGCCCCGCCCCGTGGGAGCACTGTGCCCCTCGAGTGGACGCCAGCAGGGGCCCCGTGGCACTCACACGGGCTGGGAGCACTCCTGTGGGTTGCAGGCCCGGCGGATGGCCTTGGGCTTCGCCAGGGCGCTGCAGAAGGCTCGGTGCACCATCTTGTTGTCCAGCCTCCGGCGGCAGCCGTACTTGGTAAACTGCGACCCTGCAGACAGAGAGGTCCAGGGGCTCAATGGGGTGCTGGGGCCCTTGAGGGGCTTGGTGGGGTGGGACCCACTCTCCTCCCACTCTAGGGTACCTGAGCTGGGAGGAAGCCTTGGAGATGTCCAGCAAAGTGCCTACCCGGCAGCCCAGGACAGGGAATGTGAGAAGGTGAGGCTCCCTCTTGTGGGTCCCCGGGGTTCCCAGGGCAGAGGGTCAACACCATTCTCTTCCATCACCTCCAGCCTGCTCCCCCTTAACTCAATATGTGGGGGGGGCCTGGCGCCCCTCCCCCTCCACATTCCCTTGCAGCAGTTCTCAGGGGGGATGCTCTTCCGCAGGACCCCTGGGCAATGTCTGGGACAGTCTTCCTTAACACAGCTGGGCAGGGGTGCTACTGCACTTAGTGGGCAGAGGCTAGGGGATGCAGTGCGATCTCCTACAGCCACAGGACAGCCCCTTGCCACAAGGAAGGAAATGTCAACAGGCCTTAAATGTTAGCAGTGCCCAGTGCCCAGATGAAAGGATACAACCCTAAACAGGTGGGCTTGCCTCATCTGGGTGTCCAGGGCATCTGGGGAAGCAGGGGGTGGGGTGCCACTGACCTATGGGAATGGCTGGAGGGGACAGTGAGGAGAAGGCCTGGTGGCTCTGGGGGAGACCCCATGTGTTCAGGAAAAGCCTCTGCTATGGTTTAGAAAAGTGTCCCCCAAAGGCCATGTGTGAAAGGCGTGGTCCTCTGCCCAGCCGGCGGTGCTATTGTGGAGGAGTGGAACATTTACCAGCCCGGGCCTGGTGGGGTCTCTGGTCACTGGGGGCCAGGCCCTGGGAGGGGAGAGTGGGAGTCCAGCCCTCTCCCTCTCTTCCCAACTGCCATGAGGTGAGCAGCTTCCTGGGCCATAATGCACCAGCTGACACAGGCCCAAAGCCATGGGCCCACCTGACCCCCATAGAGACCTTCGAACATGTGAGTGAAGTAAACCTTTCCTTTTTATAAGTTTATTCTCTTGGGTACTTTGTTATAGTTACAGAAAACTGATCGATACTGTACCAGGGCTGGGGTGTCCAGACCCAGGGGAGCAAGGGATGGGGCAGCAATGTGGCAGAAGAGGTTGACAAGTCACTTGGACCTCAGAGGCCACAGGGAGAATTTTGGTTCTTATCCCAAGAACAGAGGGAGCTACCAAAGGGTTATGGTGCCAGGAAGGAGCATGGTCTGAGTTGCTCCTTTAATAGGTCACTTTAGGACCCAGAGTGGACACACATAGGGGATGGGGGAGGACAGTGCTGGGACCAGGGAGTGGCTGGAAAGATGAGGATAGCAGATGGGTCCAAAAGAGATGGAACAGGGGGAATCAATAGGATGTGCTGAGGAGATCCAGGTGGGGTGCAGAGATGAGCCGATGGGGCACAAGGGAAGAGTATGGGTGCTGTTTGCCCAGGATAAGTTTCCCCTGCCCCAGGTCACCTCCTTCTTGAGGTCAGTGCTGACAATCTGCCCCTATTTTACCCAGGGCTCTACTCTGGAAGGATCTAGGCTTCCTGTCCATCTGTCCATCTTATGTCCCACCCAACTGTGGAATCTTTCAGGGCCAGGGTAGCTATAGCCCTTCACCCAGGGCTGCCCCAGGAAGGTCCAGGAGGTGTTTCTGAATGGATGTGGGATGTCCGAGTCTCACCTGTGCCCCACCTTGCAGTGCTGCTGCGTGATCCATCCATGCCACTTGCCCCCCACACCCGTGCAGCCTGGCTGCCGTGTCCTTCCCCACCACCCAGTGACCTCTCCCAGACAGGGCTGGGCTCTGACCACCAGGCAAAGGTCACTGCCATGGCCTCCCCAGCCTCTGGGGCCGTCTTCTCATAGCTGGTCCCAGTCAACAGGGCACCGTCGGCATAGGATGCTCTTCACAGGGAAGATGGACCCCCAGCCCCGGCCTGCTCCTCACACTGAGCCCAATCCCAGGGACACTCCTCACCTCTCCATAGTCATTCTTACCACCCCACCCAGGTGCCCCAATGATGAGAGGCCCTTCACCTCCGCCACAGGGCTTGGAGCAGGGAGACCACTTCTTCAGGGCCCACTCGTGACGAACCGAGTCATCTTCCAGGACATTGTTATCATCCACGTTCAGTGAGTCCTCGTGGATCATGTACTTGTACGTCAGCGAGATCCGGGTGTCTCCTTCCGGGATGACCTGGGCCCACCCCAAGATGGCCATGAATCTGTCTGTCCAGCTGTCCACCCTTCCTTGGCAGCCAATTAGAAACATCAGCCCAAGGTAGTTTACAACTGGCTTTTGTTGTCCATGGGAGTCATGTTCTATAAAGTCACCACAACCACTGGACTTGGAAATACGGAACTATTACCCCAGTGGAAGCCCAGATGGTCCCTGACTTGAGCTGGTTTTTCTGACGACTTTCCAGCTTTATGATAGTGTGAAAGTGATATGCATTCAGTAGAAACAGCATTTCCTTTTTAAAATAAGTACTTGCAATTCTGAATTTGGATCTTTCCAAGGCCAGCGACATGTAGTATGATCCTCCCTCATGATGCTGGGCAGCCCAGTGAGCTGCAGCTCCCAGCCAGCCCCACGATCACAAGGAGGAACCACCACTGCTTGCTGGTGCCTATGTAGCTAAGCTGGGATGGTCGGTAGGCTTGGTGCATTCGGGGCATTTTCATATAACAATTTCAGCTTACGGGGGGGTTGGGGATAAGACCCACAAGCCTAGGAGCATCTGTACAGGGTTAGGATCCTATGAGCCTCTGATCATAACATTTTTGTCAACCAATCAATAAATAAACTTGTTTTACGTGCATTTGTTTCTTTTTTCTTCAGTATCAAGGTTGACCCCAGGGCCGTACACATACTTTGCAAGTGCTCTCCCACTGAGCTACGCCCCTCTGGACCCTTTTTTTATCTTTGTATCTTGACACACGGTCTCACTAAGTTATGCAGACTGCCTCTGGCCCTGGATCTGCGATCCTCCTGCACCTGCTTTCTGAGAAGCTGGGGTTACGGGCGTGTGCCACTGCACCTAGTTTGCATTTCTGTTTATTTAACACCTTGTTCACTCACTAGCATGGAACTCACAGCCAATGGCACTGCAACCCACACCTGAGTGGAACTTGTCTAATACACATCTTCCCACTGCGACCTTCCTGGACTTCCACACACTGGGTGCTCTGGGGCCATTTTAAACAGCAAAAGCAAATAATGCTAAAAAAGTGACAGTAAATAAACTGCAAAAAGGGCAGTGCCACTCATCTCCACCTCAGCGGGGCCTGGGCGCATCAGCAACTCCAGTGTTTCATGGCTCTGTGAATGTCCGCTGGGCAGTTACCCAGAAGTTTTAGTGAGTGGGCCAATGTGCAAATACAGAGCCTGTGATTACTGAGGCCCGCTGTTGCGCGGACATAGGTCACCAAGGGCATTCTATGAGGTGACAAGTTACTGCAGGTGAGGAGATCAGAGAAGCCCTATGTTTGAAAAGTGCACCTGGCCCATCTTGGCCCCTGCTCCTCAGACGCTGGGGTCTAGGTGACACCGCCCAACCTCAGTGTGCTCATTTTAGGGGAGGGGCTCAAGGGACTGGAGCTTTACCTGTAGGGTTTGAATTTTTGGACCAAAAAAAAAATTATAGTACGGTGCTGTGATTGCGGCTTGGTGATTAAGTACTTGCAAAAAGCATGCGTGAAGTCCTGAGCTCAACTCCCCAGTACCGGGGAGAAAAAAGAAAAAAAAAATCGATATATATGTAACTTATGCAATTGATTAGAATTAAATTTTAAAAAGCGATTTGAGAATCCAGCCCCCACGGAACTCCCCGTCCCCAGGAGCAGCCTGTGGCTCTGGATGCAGGAAAACTAGGGTCCAGCCGTCTCAGACATGACCAGCTTCTCCAGCATGACCGGGGGCTGGTCCCCGATGGCTTCTCAGGGTGTGGCAGGATGTCAGTGTGATGGCAGGCGTGAGTGAGGATGATGATGGCAACTGCGAATGTCCCTCAGGTGGGGCAATCTGAACCCTGAGAGGGAGCGTTCGCTGGTCCCTGAGAGGGGGGGCAGGTCCAGAGCCCCGACGCACAGGCCTGCTCCTGGCTCTGACTGAGCTGGGGACAAGGACAGCTTCAGGAGGTCATGCAGAGCGTGGCCTGCCGAGTGCGGGGTCTCAGGCCCGGGGACTCACCAGCACGGTGACGGTGCCGTGGAGGGGACCCATACTCTGCAGCGTCTCCTGGCCATCCTCGTTCCTGTACTCCCACTCCACGCCCATGGCGATGAAGGACCGGGAGTTGGGGTCCACGTGGTTCTCTTCGTTCAAGATGAACTTGCCTGTCTCCAGGTTCTTGACAGCTGAGAATGACAAAGGGAACCCCAAGCCGGCCACGGTCACCCAGGGCAGGACCCGGGCCCACAGTGGGGAGACCCAGGCTTGCTGCTTTGGATGGTCGGGGAGTCACAGCAGCCGAGCCCCTGGTCTCTCCCAGCTGCCCCCTGCTTGGCGTCTGTCCCTGTCACTGATACCCACATAGCTTTGGGAGCTACGCCCTGCCCCTGGTGGCCCTTCAGGGGTTAGGAGCCCTCTTCCCGCCCCAGTGCCTATCCTGGATCCGACACCTGCCAAATCCCCTTCCTGCAATCTGTCAGGGAACTTGGTGGGCATTTGGAGGCTGCTACTGTTTGGGTGTTGACTGTCCCCAGAGGTCTGTATATTGAAGGCTTGGTCCCCACGATGGCACTACTGCAGGTGGTAGACCCTTTGGGAGGCTGAGCCTTCATAGGAGGTCCTTAGGGCCCTGGAAGTAGGCTGTGCCCCCTGCCCCAGCTCAAGACATAACTGCTTTATGCCTACAGCCCTCCACCATGCTGTGCCACCATGTGCTGCTTTTAGAACTGAGCAATATGGGTGCCCTGCCTTTAGACCTTCAGAAATGTGAGCTAAATAAACCTTTCCTCTTTATGAGTCAGCTGCCTTGGGTATTTAATGGCAATAACATGAAGCTGACTAATGCAGAGGGCTCTGGGGCAGGCTGGCAGGGAGGCACATGACCAGGGGCAGGGCATCTGTTAGACGCAGGGGCACTGGTGGAGTGGGGAACGGGGTGAAGCCTCCTGCCATGGCAGCGATCATATGTCCAGCTGGATGGGGCAGGGCCAGGCCCAAACCATCTGCAACTGGCCCCACCATCTCCTCACAACTCCCAAAGAGGCCTGGCTAGGGATGGGCCACCAAGGTCACTGGTCATCCACAGACCATCTAGGAGGACCTGGCTGGTCAGGAAGGCCCACACTTCCTACAGCATGGAAGGCAGACATTGGGTGGGGGGCAACAAAGAGCCCACAGACAGGGCAAAAGAGAGAAAGCCATTTTTGGTATCAGACCCCAGTAATTCTGCCCACATTGCAAAGAAAGCCTCAGCTGGGCACCTGTAGGTGTCCAACTTTCCCATCTCCAAGAAGAGGGGGCCCTGGCCTCAGACACTGGGGCAGTAAACACAGTGCCTGTCCACCAGGGCTGCCTGGCTCGGGTCCGGCCACTGCCCCTCCCGGAAGAGCCAGGTCCTAGAGATGTCACTGGGGGTCCCCAGACTCACACAGATGGTGGCTGGAGGCATCTGCCTCCTGGATGAGCAGGTGCCTGGCTCCCGAGGGGATTTCAAACATCTTGATGTAATCTGTGGGTGGGGAAGGAACAGCAGTGAGAAGGAAGAGGCGGCCTGAGCGGAGACAGCCCCCACCCCTGAAGGCAGCTCCATGGCAGGCTCTCCCAGGCCCAAAGGCTCCTTATTCCCTGGGTTCTGGCTGCCCACTTGGAGAGGGGCCAACTAGAAAGCCACTGTGCCTGGTCCAGGCCACAGCTCAGGGCTGCTGGGCACTTGCTGTCCCACTTCTCTGCTCATCCTCAAATCCCATCTGCCCTTCAGCCTGTCCCTTTCATGAGGATGGAGTCACGCTGGGACACGAATCTAAGGCAAATCTATGTCCAGGAGGGAAGCCCCCTGCAAACTGCCTGGCTTGCCTGGACCTCAGCTGTTTCTCTGCAAAAGGTGTCAGAACCTGCCCCCCAGGGGTTGGGGCTGGGGTGAGGCCAGTGCTGAGCACCCAACTCGGAAGCCCAAGTCCTGCATGTTTGCTCCATGACCTTCTATGAGAGGTAAACCCAAGTGGCTCCTCCCCAGCTCAGAGACAGGCCAGCGGAGCCTAGAGAGGTGGTGTCAGTGGCTTCGGGCCTGCCCAGAGGGCCAAGGGCCAGTGGGAAGGGCAGCCCCCAGAGTGTGGCAGCGAGGGTTTGGATGTGGTTTGAATAAGTCCCCCAAAGCTTCATGTGCTGGGGCCTTAGGCCCCTGGCTTGGAGGTGTTGAGATGGTGAAGCCTTTAAGAGGTGGAGCCTAAGGCAAGGCAGTGAGGTCATGGGGCTCTACCCTTGTAAAAGCTCAGTGCTGCTCTGCACAGTGAGTTCTCCAAAAGGGGCTACTGGAAAAGGGGCAGCCTCATGTGTTTGGCCCCTTCTACCCGTGGCTGGTTCCCTTTCTATTTCTCCACCACGTTGGGACACAGCCATGGGGTCCCACATGGACATTAGCACAATGCTGCTTGGTCTTTCTGGCCACCAGAAGTATGAGTCACATGAATCTCTTCACTTTATAAAGTGCCAAGCCTCAGGTATTTTGCTACAGCAACATAAAGTAGACTAAGACAGAGGCTTGCCCAGAGGATAGCAGTCCACTGCTGTTTTGAATATGGTTTGAGAGTGTCCCCTGAAGTTCCCTGTGCTAGGAGCTTGGTCTTTGAGATATCAGCAGTAAGAGGCAGTGAGGTCTTTAGAAGTGGAGCCTAGTGGGGCAGCCCCCTGCCTCTGGCTTCCTATCTTACCCTGGGATTTCTCCTCCTTTCCCATACTCCTGCCACTGTGGGGCCATCAGCTGTGAGGTGATGAAAGCAAAGGGGCCCATGCCAGAACTGACACCATACTGTAGGGACTTTTAGCTTCCTGAACTGTGAACTAATGAACCTCTTTTTCTTTTTCCTTTTTTTTGTGGTACAGGGGGTTGAACTGGGGGCCTTGCATGTATTTTGCAAGTGTCCTGCCACTGAGTTGCACCATGAGCCCCTTTTTTTATTTTTTTAAATTGAGAAAGGGTCTCACTAAGTTATGCAGGCTGCCTCTGGCCTTGAACCTGCAATCATCCTGCCTCTGCTTCCTGAATCTCTGGGACTAAAAGTGGGTACCACCACGCCTGGCCAGAAATCTCTTTTCTTTATAAGTCATTCAGCTTCAGGCATTTTGTTATAGTAACAAAAAATGGACTAATACAGCCAAGAGCCCATGTTCCCCAGCTCCAACCTGTAGCCCTGTGCAGACAGACTGACTGGGCCCTCAGGCCACTGGCTACACTTACTGGGCCAGGGAAGTCCTGCTGACAGCCAGCTTGGGGCAGGAGGGAAGCAGAAGGGACAAGGGACAGGCTGGCTGGACATCCCTGGAGAGGTGGGGAGGAGTGCCCTCTGCAGGCCCCTGACCTCTGATAAGGCCCAGTTGTATATTCTGTGTCCTGGCCCCTATGACTGGGCCCCTCTTCTCCGTCCTACCCTCCAGGGCTCTGGCTCAAGCTCTCTGACTTAGGACTGCCTCCACCCGCCCCTCCCAGTCCCCAGCCCCAAACAGTCCTGAACCCAGATGGAGCCCCATGGGTGACCCCTGCCCCGCCAGGGAGGGGCTGCCCCACTCGGGATGCACTCACCCTGTCTCTTGGGCGAGCGTGTGAACGTGCCCTTCACCACTTTGCAATGGCTGTTGTCCCCTCCACACACGCCGCACTTGTCCTCCTGCTTGCTGGAGCCGATCACCCCGTCACAGCCCACTTTCTACAGTGGGAAGGGCAGCGGACAATTGAGAACCTCGCCTTGCTCGGGCCCTGATGCCCATCCCCTCCCACAGACCATGGGCCGTTCATTCTGCTGAGCAGCTCCCAGGGCAGGGCACAGAAGCCAGCTCTGGAGCAAGACAGACCCTGTGTGGCGGGGACGGGCCACTTGCTCCCTGTGCCTCAGTTCACACACCTGGGAAATGTAACCTGCTGAGTGCTGCTGACGGCCCAAGTGGGGCCTGTGCCCAGCCTGTCCTGGAACAGCACAGCTGGCCTCAAAGAGCGTCTCTGCCCTGGCCTCAGCCCTCCCGGCTCCCCTTCCTCCAGAAGCACCCACAGAGGCAGCCCCTCCAGACCAAAGCTAGGGCCTGTCAGCCTCAGCCTTTGCTCTGTCCTCTCCCCTCGGATCCGTCTCTGTAGGTCTGGGTAGGAAGATGTAAGAACTGGGTGGGACGCTTCTGCCTGCTTTTCCTTAATGAATCCTCTTATGCTATGCCTTGGGAACTAAAAATATTCTGCACAGAATGAGGATGTTCCTTTGCCAAGGGCCACCAGGCAGAGATAATAACATGTGAGGTGTGATCAAAAGATTGTGTGAATGTTAATTTTTAAAAATATATTACAATAAGAGGCATATTGGCATTGTTGTTGTTGTTAGATGTCATCGAGTCGGGTCCAACTCATAGCAACCTTATGTATAACAGGACAAAACACTCCCTAACACTGTGCCAGGGACAGGTGATCTTTTTTTATGTTTAAGCCCATTGTTGCAGACATTGTGTCAATCCATCTAGTTGAGGGTCTTCCCTTTTTTATTTGACCTGCCACTCTCCCAAACATAATGTCCTTCTCCAGGGATTGGTTCCTCCTGACAACATATCCAAAATACATAAGACACAGTCTAGCCATCCTTGCTTCCAAGGAATACTTTGGTTGCACATCTTCTAAGATGGATCTGTTGGTTCTTTTGGCAGTCCATAGCATATCCAGTATTTGTCTCCAGCACCATAATTCAAAAGCATCAACTCTTTTCCTGTCTCCCTTATTCAACAGGGGGCTGGGGTTTAGCTCAGTTTGTGGAGCGCCGCTCTGCAGTCTCTGAGGTCCCTAGTTTGATCCCCAGCACCACAAAAATGGGAGAAGGACGTGGCAGCCCACTTCCAAGGCAATCCCGAAAACAATCTGCCACTGAAAACCCTATGAGGGGGTGCTATGAGTCGGTCACGACTCGATGGCACCTAACAACAACAACAACAACTTATTCAACAATCCAGCTTTCACAACCATATGATGTGACTGAAAATATCATGGCATGAGTCAGGCTCACCTTTGTCTTCAATGTGATATTTTTACTTCTCAACACTTTAAAGAGGTCATTTGCAACAGCTTTTCCCAATACAATGTATCTTTTGATTTCTTGACTGCTATTTCCACAGGTGTTGATTGTAGAACCAAGTAAAGCAAAATCTTGGACAACCTCAATCTTTTCTCCGTTTATCACGAAGCTGTGTACTGACCCAGTTGTAAGGATATTTGTTTTCTTGATGTGGAGGCACAATCCACAATGAAGGCTGTGTTCTTTGACCTTCATCAGTAAATGTTTCAAATCCTCTTCACTTTCAGTAAGCAGAGTTGTGTCATCTGCATAACGCAGGTTGTTAATGAGTCTTCCTCCAATCTTGATGCTGCGTTCTTCTTCATAAAGTCCAGCTTCTCAGATTATTTGCTCATCATACAGATTGAAGACGTATAGAAAAAAGAGACATCCCTGATCCACATTTTTCCTAACCTTATACCAGGCAGTGTTTCCTTGTTCTATTCTAATGACTGCCTCCTGGTTCATGTACAGATTCCTCATGAGTACAATTAAGTGTTTTGGTATTCCCATTCTTTGCAATGTTATCTATAATTTATTGTGATCCACACAGTCAAATGTCTTTGCACAGCCAATAAAACATAGACATCTTCCTGGTATTCTCTGCTTTTGGCTAATATCCATCTGGCATCAGCAACGATGTCCCTGGTTCCATGCCTTTCTTCTGAATCCAGATTGATTTTCCAGCAGTTCTCTGTGTATATACTACTGTATTTGCTTTGAAATGATCTTTAACAAAATTTTCCTTGCATGTGATATTAATGATATCATTCAACAATTTCTGCATTGAGTTGCTTCCTCTTTCTTGGGTATAGGCACAAATATGGATCTCTTCCAGTCAGTTGGCCAGGTACTTGTTTTCCAAATTTCTTGACATAAAAGAGTGAGCACTTCCAGTGCTGCATCTGTTTGTTGAAACATCTCTATTGGTATTCCATCAATTCTTGGAGTTTTGTGTTTCACCAGTTCTTTCAAGGTGCTTCCACTTCATCCTTCAGTACCATTGGTTCCTGATCATATGCAATCTCTTGAAATGGTTGGTCATCAACCAATTCTTTTCGGAATAATGACTCTGTGTATTCCTTCCATCTTCTTTTGATGTTTCCTGAGTTGTTTAATATTTTTCCTGAAAAGTCCTTCACTATTGCCACTTGAAGCTTCATTTTTTTCTTCAATTCTTTAAGCTTGAGAAAAACAGAGCATGTTCTTCCCTTTTGGTTTTCTATCTCCAGCTCTTTGCACAGGTCATTCTAGTATTTGATTTTGTCTTCTTGAGCTGCCCTTTGAAATCTGTTTCATCAACCCATCTCAAAATATTCCCCCTGGCTTCATCCACACTTATTCATTGTTCTTGGCACTTTGTGAAGCAGTCCTGGAATTCCTCTTCCAAGAATGTCATTAGGTGTGCTGTTATGGCTGCATTGATGTACAGAATGGATTCAAATGTTCACCTTTCGTGGTCATTCTGACTTTAGGGAAGAGCCAGAAGTCACACACTGCTAGATCTAGTGAATAAGGTGGATGAGGACACAGCATAATATTCTTATTGACAGAAATTGCCATACCAGAAGCAATATGTGACAAGAGTATTGTTGTGATGTAGGATGAAACTAAAGACACTGATGAAAGATGACTTCCAGAACTGCTTGAGAAAGTGGCACGAATGGTGTGGTAAGGATGTTCAAAGGCAGGCTGGGTATTCTGAGGGGGATTAATGGAAATGTGTCTTTTACTGTAATATATATTTTTTAATTTGAACATTCACCATATATTTTAATTGCGCTGTGTAATTAGGTTATTTACCTCTCTGTAGCCCTGGCTTCCCTCCATTCCCAGGGCCACAGACTCTTTAGGAGTCTTTGCATATTAGAGACCCTGAGTAGGCTGCCTTGCTGAGGCCACTTCCACATAAATGCCCAGAATGAACTCTGTGTGAGCTGCTCTCCCTGTCTATTCCAGAGTGCATGAGAGCATTTCAGGTTTCCCTTCTTGCCCTTGATGCTAGGAAGCTCAGAGCCAATTGTCCTTTAAAGACCCTTCTACTACTACTTCTGAAGAGACTCTTCCTCTCTTTTTGCTTGCTTGCTTGCTTGCTTGCTTTCTTTCTTTCTTTCTTCTTTCTTTCTTCTCTCTTTCTCTTTCTCTTTTTCTCTCTTTTTCTTTCTTTCTCTTTCTTTCTTCCTTTTTCTTTTCTTTGCTCTTTAATTTCTTTCTTTCTTTTTCTTTTCTTTTATTTCTTCTCAGTCTCCTCCTCCTCCTTTTTTTATGGTGCTGGGGATGAAACCCAAGGCCTCAGGCATGCTAGGCAAGTGCTCTACCACTGAGCTACAGCCCCTGCTGCTCTTTGATTTCTGACTTTTTTTCTTACAAGGACCTTTAAGCACAGTGGCTCAAGACCCTGAGAGGGTTTCAGGGCAATGGCTTGGGCAGTATTTTTCAATGTGTGGGTTGAAATTCCTGGTCTTTGGTGTAATTGACCTGTATTTCAACATAAGCTTTCTGACTCACTTTAGGAACTCAGCAGGGCACAAAACAATCAGTGCAAACATACTCATGTTTATATTAATGGTTCCCAAGAAAATAATTTTTACTAAAGGGAGGTGACATAACATACTGGGACCAAAACAGTATTAGTCTTTTAAGGTAAGAGAGGACAGAGATGAAAGGAGTGTGGACACTCCCTGGCTGTGGTCTTGGAGGGTGTGTAAATCAAATTCTCTGTTTCCAGATTTGTCACAGAGTAACTGGATTTTGCTCTGGGATATCAGAGCATTCCTGCCCTGCTCTGCCCTGCCAGGGTCGTTGCGAGGGTGAGAAGAGCTGACCCTGGTACAGCATGCATACGTACATACATTGCCTGGTGCAGAGTTTGTCCTCAGTAAAGGATGGCGATGATGCTAAGATGGGAAGGGGAAGGACAGGAAGGCAAGGGGGAGCCAGAGGACTGTGGGGGGGGGAATCCCTTTTTCAGGTAGGGAAGGGTCATTTCCCCTGGAGATCTGCCTCTAACATGGGGGCACTTAGGACTCAGGTTTCTAGTAGCTTCTCTGCTGGCAGAATGACCAGATCAGAACATTCTCAGCAGCCACAGAGAGAGGTGGATCTTGACAAGCACAGAGGCAGCAACAGAGGCATCTCTGAAGCTCCCCATGACAGAAACCAGCCCCAGGAGTGACCATCTGCCTCAGTACCGAATCTCACCTCTGAGTTAGGTGTTCTCTGATTCTGGGACCCTTTCTAACAAGGCCTGGAGCTCATGTGCAGCAAAAGATACTAACTGGAAACTGAACTGGCTGCAAAGAAGAGGTGATCCAGGCAAAGGGAAAGGGAAGCCACCTGCGCTGGCTCAAACACTTGCTCTCAGATTTTGAGTGTCACAGAAGTTGAGCAAAAGAAAAAGGAGTAAATGATTTGATCTGTCAGATCTTGAGAGTATTACAGTTACCTGTAGCCATTTTTCTTCATTTCTAAGACACATTTTTTTCATTCCTTTGTATAGCAGCTTTTAGAACACATATCTGATGGAGTGTTACTACTTTATCAGGGTATTGGATTGTGCCTTTCTTTACATCAAAATGACCCTATTGGCCTCATTTAATGCTTGATCTTCTTGGATTCCCAGCTGTGTGTGTGTGTGTGTGTGTGTGTGTGTGTGTGTGTGTGTCGCACACACGTGTACACATCTTTCTTCTCCTGACGTTTTATATCATTTTACTTACAATCTTCCTAAGCCATTGTGTTTTGATCTCTGATTGACAGCATCCACTTGGATTTTTTTTTACACCAGTATTTGATTTTTCTGAAAGAGGAGTTTCCCACTTACATGTCCTGTCAGGTCTGATACATTTCATCTTAAGATGTCTCATTTTCTTTCTGTCACCTTTTGCAACATGATTCTGTGTGTGTGTGTGTGTGTGTGTGTGTGTGATTTATAAAGCAAAATTTAGGAATCTGCTTTTATCTTCAAAAACACCATTCACAAAAACATTTAACCTATTCTTCAATGAATATTAGGAGTGGATTTTTAGCCTTGCTCATGTAGGTGATGCATTAGTGCTCTGACCTCCCTACTAGCCCTCATATTTACAACTGCTATCTAAAGCCACCTAAACTAATAAATGATTCCCCTGGTTACTGTCTGCATTAATTATGTCTTTATTTTCTTTTTTAATTTTCTGCATCTTATGATTGACATCTTAACAATCCTCCTGGTTGCCCCTTCCAAGGCCAGTGAGCTCATAGCCACAGCAGCAGGCAGCCACAGCTTTCACAGGCAAACCAACCAGACCCAAATCTACATCCCTTTATCTGGCTCTCTCACATTACCTTCTTTGGGGTGGGGAAGTGGCAATATTTGGGGGTTGAACCTAGGGCTTCATCAATACTCTGCAAGTGCACCTGCAGCCCATTTTTAAGGGTCTTGCTAAGTTACACAGGCTGCCTCTTGGCTCAAACTTGCGATCCTCCTGCCTCTGCCTTCCAAGTTACTGTGATTACAGGTGTTTGCCACTGCACTTGAGGCTACTCTTAACACTACTTTAATATTTCCTTTGCCTTAAATCATCCCAGGGTTGGATATCAGGCAACTGGAGGCCATAACCCAGAACCTGGTGAAGTTATTCAGAGAAGCCACCCCAAGCTGTTCACTTCACCTTGCCTTTTTCAAGAAAATGTCAACAAAGTCTCTGGCCTGGGCTCTATGTGCCCTCCTACTTCTGTCCACCTGACAAGACCTGCTACATCCCCAGGTGGGCTGCATGGCACACTGCACCCTTCTTGGGAAATATAAGTAATCAATTCCTCTCTCATGGCCCTCGGCTTCCTGTATCGTCCCTCAGATCCTGATGCTGCTGTCTTGTCTCTGAGCCAGCGGCATGACCAGGTCCCTGCCAGGCTCCAGCTGACCAGGTGCCTTGGTGGCCTCTGCCATCAGTTGTCCCACTGAACTCACATGAGAAGGGAGCAGCCCTGGAGCCTAGCTCCCCTGGGCCCCCTGCTCAGGCTGCCTGTCCTATCTGTCAGGCTGTCTGCCAGAGACTCCCTGAGGATCTGTGCGTCTCAGGAAGGAAAGATGGGAGTCAGCTTCCATGACATGTGCGATCAGTCCTGTCTATTCAAACCCCAGCACAGGCTTCCAGGTGTGTCCAGGGGACTCTGGCAGGCCAAATATGTGCTCCTATCACTTCTGCAGGCCAGGGTTACCCAGTGTTGTTCTTCGTGACAGCCTAAGATAGAAGCCAAGGGTTTGAGAAGGCCCCCAGCTTACAGCTCTTCCTTCAGCCTGATGATGGGCGAGAGTGATGCACACTCTGCAGAACCCACACTTCCGGTTTTGAGTTTGGCTCCTCTGGGCTAGTGATGGGGACATTATACTTTTGTGATGCTGGGCAGTGGCAGCGAGCCACAGCTCCCAGTTGACCACACGCTCACCAGCAGAAACAACAGACACACTACAGGGTCATGAGCTAAGCTTGGATGTTTGGTGTGTTAGGCAGACTCAATGCATTTTCACCTTAGGGTATTTTCAGTTCACGATGGGGTTGTTGGGAAGCAAGCCCATTGTAAATGGAGAAGCATCTGTAATAATAAAGGGGAACATGGTAGGGTATTTCTGCAAAGCCCAAACCAATGAAGTGCATGGTGGGCCACCCCCACGCAGGGACCAGCCGGCCAGTGCTGTGTGGCATGCGTGGGTTGGGCACACTTCACGCGGGATCAGCTGTGGACTTTGTGCATTGGAGCCACCCAGGAGCCTTGTATGATTTCATGGTCCCCTGCCACCCCCTTGACCCCTGAAGTCAGAAGGTCTGTGGCAGAGCCCCCAAGTGCCCCAGATGAATCCTCAGCCCACTCAAGTTGGAGAGCCCCTGGGCTGGGGAAGGGGAAGCCGACATCTGCTGTCTCGACATTTCCTGGGCCTCCTCTCACTTAGCCTTCCCAAGGGTGGAGGCCACTCACCCTGCAGTCCCCACGCACGCAGAGGCTGAAGGCGTCCTTGTAGGAGCAGCGCGTGCCGTCATGCACCATGCGCTTCATGGACACCACCTCCCCAGTCTCCTGGGACTCGCAGTAAAGGTGGCACCTCTCCTTGGCTGGAAGGGAAGAAGCAGGAGGTCAATGCTGGGCCCCTACACGAGCTGCACCTGGGTCTTAGAATGTATCTGTTGCCTGCCCTGCAGCCTGCTATCAGGGGTGCCCGAGGCAGGAAACGAGGAATGGCGACTTCCTTCCTACACTTTGTCTTCTGAGTCTTTGACCCTGGTACTCTGCCTTAGGAAGAACATTTCCCAGCCAGCCCTGATCTCACATCCCTGCGGCCCCGCCTGAGCCCCCTGACTCCGCAGAGGCCAAGGGCTGTTTGCTGAGTCTCCCTCTAGGCATCCCTTTCAGGTTGGCCTCCTCTGAGGCCCCAGACATGAGCAGCCCCTCTTGGCTTCAGCCCCAGGCCTCTTGCACCTTCTCTGCTCAGCATTTATCAGAGGCAACTAAAATGGTGGGATACCAGGCTGTGTCTCCCTCCAAGGGGGACCCTGTCTGCTCTGTCACCAGCCCTGCACTGACACGTGTGACCATATGGCTAGAGCTCTGTTAGTGCCGTACACAGAGTAATGCCTCCAAGTGGCAGCCCAGGTGCACACCAGCTTCCCTTCCCTGCCCAATGCTCGAGAGGAACAGAAATTATATTTTTAAAATCCCACCATGGAGAGTAGAGAGACTTAAATGGAATATAGTGGCCTTCTGATTTGGGGCTCCACGTCTGTGGAGTCACCTACCACAATGCCTACCAAATTGAACAGGCATAGACGTTTACTTTTTATTCTGTAACCAATACAGGATCATGACCTTTTATATAACATCTGCATGGCATCCAGAGATGATCTGAAGCATACGGAAGGGTGTGCATAAGTTACATGCAGACACTATGCCGTTTTATGTAAGGGACTTGAGTGTCCATGGATTTTGGTGTCATACAGTGAGGGGGCTGGGGTTTGGGGTTTGGCTCAGTTGGTAGAGTGCTGCTCTGTGCTCTCTGAGGCCATGGGTTTGAGCCCCAGCACTGCAAAAATGAGAGAAGGACCTAGCAGCCTACTCCTGAAACAGCCACTGAAAACCTTGTGAATAGCAGAGAAGCACTGCCTTAGTGCCGGGCATGGAACAGTGTCAAGGAGTGTTTCCCTCTGTTTTACATAGGGTCACTATGAGTTGGACCCAACTCGATAGCACCCCATAACAACAACAGCAGTGTGTGGGTTCTGCAAAGGAGGGACAAATGTACAAACACTCCTGTCCCTGAAACTACCAGGTTTTTCAATTCCATGAGCCACTAAATGCCTTTTAATGCTTAAAAGAAGTTTGGGTCACTATTTCTGGCACCTGCAGCTGAGAGTCCTAACACAGGAGCGGTCACCTAATCAGAGGTTACCTTTTGCTTGGTAGGCTCAGCCCCCATTCCCATCCCTAAACTTGTCTAATAGTGTAATCCAGCCTTGGTCACCAGATGGCGATGGAGGAGCTAGGCCTCCCGCAGCCTGGAATGGCAGCCGAGCCCAGAGCCCTGGACCAGCAAAGGGCCTCTGAGGTCACACTGACCAGGTGTGGGCTCTGCTGTAGCCCAGGTGTCGCCACAGCCCCGTCCCATGCAGGATCAGGGGCCTAGGACAGCGTAAGCCCCAGTCTGCCCCACCCCGGGGGCTCACCATCCCGGTGCTCGTGGGGCAGCCAGTGGTGCTGGGCATGGCCGTGCTCGAAGTACAGGTCCCACTGCCGGCACTGCTCCTCACGGAAGTCAGCCAGGGAGTCAGGGCAGTCCTGGGAGTTGCAGAGCTGGAAGTCGTAGGCAAGGCCTGAGCAGGTGCGGCCCCCATTGGCTGGGCTAGAGGAGAAAGAAAGGTCCCACTGCTTGGTGCCACTCAAAAGAGACCAGCCTGTGGGTGAGGTTTTTAGGGGAATCTCTAAGCTCAGGTATGGAGTGGCAGCTCTGTTGAGCAAAGGGACCCAGTCCTGCCACGTGCCAGCTGTAGGACCCAGGCAGCATCCCAACCAGCCAGGCTAGAAGGAGCGGTGATCCCTCTCCTTCCTGGGCTGCCTTGGGAAGGTGGCATCTTCCCCACGCCCCACCCCCTCCTCAGCTTTGATGCCCAGGATCTGGCTGCCTCACTGGGTCACAAACCCCAGGATGGCTGAGTCTCCTTATAGCCAGGCCCCTGGCACTCAGGGCCAGGCCCAATATCCAGAGGGAAGCTGAGGAACAATTCTGAAGTTGTGGGCCCCACACACCTGAGCTCCTAACGAGAGTCTGGCACACAGGGGCCACACCACCACCGCTGGTTCTCTCCTCCTCAGAGGACTGGGGCTGTGTTTTTGTAACTTCCTCAGTTCACAGAGAGCAGAACCAATCTGTCAGTGGCCTCTGGGGTGCTACCCAACCCAGGCTCATCTACCTCTTCCTGAGGCAAGTACATAAGCTCCCGAGGAGCTTGGGGGACCAGAAGGCCCCCTTCTTGCTTCTGTTTCTGGCTAGTGCAGCAGCCTGGAGCCCAGGCACAAAGGGGTCCAGATGGAGGAGAGGGCTCCAGGCCCAGCTGGAGTGGCCAACTCAGGTGTCCCAGGCATGGGTCCCCTCCCGCACCCCTGCCCAGCTGGTGTGGCCTTGACCCTTCTCCCCACATCGGTGACTGTTGATGCCCTCTGGCTCCCAGCGGGCTTGGTAGAGCGAGTACAGCAGCCTAGGCAAGCAGGGCACAAGGACCGCCACAGAGGCCGAGTCTAGATGGGCCTGACGTGCCCAGGGAGTGACCGGCCCCCCAGCCAAAATCTATTCCTATCTGGAAGGCAGAGATCTATGTGTCTATGTGAATTTTCAAATTTTCAATATTTTCAGGTAAACCAAGATCTTTACAACACGAGACCAACCAAAACCAGGAAGACGAAACCCCACCATGTGCCCCAATAGCTGCAGGGCCTACAGGGAAAGGCCCTGGCTGGGCATGAGGAAGGGCGGGCTCTCCCCAGCTGCCAAGCCTTCCCTGGACAGTGCCTGTCCACACCCTCAGATCCCCTCACCCTCCATAGGTACACGGTGCTGGGTGGACAGAGGCCAAGATTACAGGCAGGAGGTGAAGGAGGGGCAAGAATAGGCCAGCCGCTGTGGGCTGAGGATGGACAGGGAGCAGAGGTACTTATGGGGAGGTGAGAGGGGCCCAGAGGACAGCATGGGCCTGGTGAGACAGAGGAGCATGCGTGGGAGAGGGCAGGGCACTGTCTCCCTCAGGCACCTGGGCATGGTGGTATGTTCTGACCCTGCCTCGCTTTTGGTGTTGTTAGGTGCCCTCAAATTGGGTTTGACTTACAGAGACCCTCATAGGGTTTTCAATGGCTGGCTGTTTTTAGGAGTGGATTGCCACATCCTTCTCCTATTTTTGCAGTGCTGGGGATCGAACCTGGGTCCTCAGAAAGTGCAGAGCAGTGTCAGTGCTTCTCTGCTATTCATAGGGTTTTCAATGGCTGATTATTTAGAGAGTGGGATGCCAGGTCCCTCTCCCTAGCCTGATGCACCTGGTGTTTCCAGGCCATCTGCCATCCAAGGACTAACCAGGCAGACCCTGCTTAGCTTCCAAGATCAGGTGGGATGGGATGCCAGGGGGTTATGGCTGCAGACACCCTGCCTCGCACCTATGGACAAATAGCTGGCTGGCTAGGGTAGCCCCTGCCCAGGCTTGCAGCCTCCTGGAGAGCTCCAAGAATTCCCCTCTAGGAAGGCCTCCACCTCCCTATCTCTAGTCCACATTCTCCCCTCATGCTCTTGCCCAAGAAGGACAGAGGAGCCCATCTCCAGAGTGGACAAAGGGCCAGGTGTGTGTGGCCTCAGGCGAGTAGGTCAGGAGACCAGGCTTCCAGGCTGCGCTCCTTGAGCTTCAGTGTCCTCCCGGGGAGAGGAGGAGGCCGGCTGGCTTGCCCTTGCCCTTGCTCCAGAACTGGCATGCAGCAGCCATGGGCACCCTGCAGAGTTAGGCCTCTGCGGAGTCAGCTATAGAGAGGCTTTAGAGGCCTCATCTGCCACTCAGGAAGGATGGGGAGTGTGGCCAACTCACTGTGGGTTGTCGCACTGGCGGGTCCGGAACTTCACGCCTGTGCCACAGGTGCGAGAGCAGGAACCGAAGGGAGTCCAGGCGCCCCAGTTGCCATCCCGTTTGAGGACATCAGGTGTCAGCCAGATGCAGTGTCCTTTAAAGCAGTGCTAAAAGACAGAAAGCTGCTCTCTTGACCCACCATACTGGGTCAAGAGACCCATTCATACTGGGGTCTCCCGGATACCCACATTCTCCTCAGCCCGCAGTGCCTGTGATGTCTGCCCTGGCCCATCCCCAGAGGCATAGGGGGATCTGACCCTCCTTGCCCCAGAAGCTCGGGACACTCCAAGAAGATGGGCAGGAAGAGGCACAGAGAGGTGCTGGCCCACCCCGCCCTGCCCTGCCTTGTGCCTGGATGTCCTGCCGTCCGTCCTTTGGCGCCTTGTCCAGCCTACTGTCCTCTGGGCAAAAGTCTGCTCTGTACCATCTCCCCAGGATACATGTCCCCCAGGTGACCACACAGATGCAAGTGTACGATCAGAGATTCCAGAGACATACAAGATCTGTTTAAGTAAAAATGGGGGAAAAGCCCACTAACACGGTAAGTGGATCACTGGGGCATGGGAAACACAACTCCACAATTTAACTCCAAGGCTTCGTTCCCATTCCTCGCAGGAGAAGGAAGCTTATACAACCTTAGGGAGTGCATTTTAAGAAGGCTGCAACATTTAAAATATGAAATTAGTATTTTGATATATAATAATCCAATAAATGAATTATTGATTTAGAATAAGAAAATATACTCACGAAAACAAAAAAATAAAAACACGATTATCACAAACCCAAAACAAAGAACAACAAAGCAAAACAGTCTGCAAACAGAAAATTCTGGAGTGGAGAAAATTCTAAAGAGGTTGGTGAACACTCTTTCCACTAAAACCACCATTTAACTGGTGAAAAAAAATTTTTTTAATGTTTTAAATTCTCTATAAATTGTTCCAAATTAATACAACAAATGGAAAAATATTTATTCAAGAAAATCTACTAAATCTTGGTAAGAACAGCTAGTCTATGGTGTTTCAACTACAACTCTCTTCTATTTCTTTCCCAGCTCATGACAGTTTTCCTGTCAAGAAGATGGTGCTCCCTATACACCCTGGCCCAGGTCTAGGGCTGTGGCCTCACACTGGTGTTCCTTGTTCCTCCCAACTCTGTGTTGCTGACAGTCTATTCTGGCTGGGCCAGCCAAGAGGGCCGGGGCTCCCTTCCCATGTCCAACCCCAACTCTCTAAGCACACGCTCTGTTCCAGGTAAAATAGGCCAAGAACATTAGACTAATATGTCCTGTTCCAGATGGCTTGTAGGACAGGCAGCCAAACTGAATAGGGAAACCCAAGAAGAGTAGGGGCTACCATTCCCATCTAGTGACCTGCTTCTAGGCCAGGAGTGTCACTTTGGGAGAAGCAGACCACACTGTCCCTACCCCTGGCTCCTGTGCAAGTGGTACAGTGGTCTTCCCAGGGAGAGGCAGACGAGAGAACTCCATTGCTGTCCTTGAGGAAACTGAGTTATCTGGAGTAGAGCATGGGGAAGCGCATGCCTAAGGGCATTGCCAAAAACAATAGAGATCCTGCCAGTGAGCACTTAAGAGCAGGCCAATAATTCCATGATACAGTGGCAGAAAACCAAATGACAAACCAACTAGAAGTTCAGTAGAGGGAACCAGGACAAAGACAGATAAGAGCCCCCCCGGGTCCAAGTAAGCCTCAAAGACTGGTAGCTCTCTTCCCCTGTGAAGGGTGCAGAATTTAACTGGATCAGAGTATTATATTCCAAGTTATGTTGCAGGACCTTCTCAAAACCAATACAACAGGGGCTGGGGACATAGCTAAGTGGTAGATCATTTGTGTAGCACATGTGAGGTCTTGGATTCAATCCACAGCACCACATAAACAAAAACAAAACAGCAATCAGCTCATAGTCAGTGAAGCCTAACAGTGGTGTGTGAAATCAAAAAGGCAGAGTAGCCAGAAGCTTAATGGTGAGATCAGGGGAAATGGCCACTGAAGATACCATCTGGCTAATACCACTGTGTGAGAGAGTCGCAGTCAGAGTGGCAAAGCACATGCCCAAAGCTGGACTCTGATGGGCAATTATCAGTTGCTACATACTGCAGAGGAAACAAACTTCATGAAATAGCCCAGGCAAATCACTAAAGAAAACAACAGCAAAAAGGCCCAGGGGAATCAATAGCCATATTTTCTTCAATGTACCACCTGAAATGACTAATTTTCAACAAAAAGTTTGGAACATGAAAAGGATAAGGACAGTATGACCTTCACACTGGAAAAGTGATAGAAACTTCCTGTGAGGAGGCCCAAATGTTGGACTTAGCAAAGATTTCAAGCAGCTATTGTAAACATGTTTAAAGAACAAAAGATGGTGTTGAGGATGTTGTTCAGCCCTAGAGCTGTACCCTCAGTCCTTTTCTTATTTTTTATCTTGAGACAGGGTCTTGCTGTGGCTGCCTCTGGCCTTGTGATCCTCCTGCCTCTGCCTCCTGAGTTGCTGGGTTTACAGGTGTGCACCTCTGTGCCCAGCCTAACAATTGGCTTTAATCAGAAATAATGGAGGCCAGAGGTGGTAGTGTCAACCAAGAATCTCATATCCACCAAAACTGTCTCTCAAAAACAAAAGTAAAACAGAGATATTCCCAGATAAGCAAAAGCTTAGATAATTAATTGCTCACAGACCTGCCATTAAGAAATACTAACGGAAGTTCTTCAGGCTGAAAGCAAGTAACACTAGAGAATAATTCACCTCCTCAGGAAAAAACAGAGAATGCTAGAAATGGACAAGTTTCTAGAAAGATAAAAACTACTAAAGCTGACATAGTAAGGTTTGGAAAATATGTAAAGACCTACAACAAATAAAGAGATTGATGAGTAATTTAAAAACTTCCCACAAATAAAAGTCCAGGTCCAGATGGTTTCATGAGTGAATTCTACCAGATAGTTAAAGAAAAATTAAGACTACTCCTTTAAAAATTCTTCCAGAAAATGAATATTCTCAATTAATTCCTTTATAATTTTATAACCCTGATACCAAAATCAGACAAAGATAGCACAAGAAAAAAAATAATCAGTTGGCAAAGCCCAACATTGTTTCATGAATAAACACTCAACAGAGTAGGAATGGAAGAGAAACTCTCTTTATCTTCTTCTCTTAGTTTTTTCTTCAGGATTGGGGAGTTTGAACCCAGGGCCTTGTGTTCTACCATTGAACTGCACCTCTACCCCATTGTAATTTATTTTTTATTTTAAGACAGGGTCTCTACAAGTTATGCAGGCTGCCTCTGCCCTCAGATTCACAGTCTTACCTCAGCCCCCCGAGTTACTGGGCTGCACCATAGCACCTGGCAGACACCTTAATCTGACCACAGACATCTATGAAATACCCACAGCTAACATCATGCTATGGTGAAAGACTGAATACTTTTCCCTATGCCTTATTCAGTTCATGCTGCTATAACAAAATACCGCAGACGGGGTAATTTGTAAATAATAGAAACTTATTTTCCACAGTTTTAGAAGCTGAGAAATCCAAGATCGAGGCACTGGCAGACCCAGTGTCAGGTGAGGGCTTCTCTCCGCCTCCGCAATGGTGCCTTGTTACTGTGGCTTCTGGATGAAACAAAAGCTGTTCCCTCACAGGGTGGAAGGATGGAAGGGCAAAAAAGGGACTTTCTAGTTCCCCCAAGATGCTTATAAGGTCACTAACTCTATCTAGGAAGGGAGATCCTGGATGGCCTAATCACCTTCTAAAGGCCCCACCTATTCATACTGTTGCTTTAGGGCAACATGACCTTTGGAGGGGACATAAACATTCAAACCAGCACCCCGTGATCAGGAACAAGACCTGCATGTCTGTTTGTGCCACTTCTATTCAACGTTGTACTGGAAGTTCTAGCCAGGACAACTAGGCAATAAAAGAAAATAAAGGGTATCCACATGGGAAAGAAGAAGTAAAACTCTCTCTATTTGTAGATGACATGATCTTCTAGAAGAAAATCCCTCCTATCCCCCTTAAAAAAACAATTGGAGGTAACAAACATACTCAGTGAGGTTGCAGAATGCAGGAACGATATACAAAAATCAATTACATTTCTATAGACTAGTAATGAATGATCTGAAAATGAAATTAATAAAACAGTTCCATTTACAATACTATCAAAAAGATGGAAAAAAACTCTGAGGAATAAACTGAACAAAAGCAATGCAAAACAGGGTCACTGAAAATTACAAAACATTATTGAAAAGAAATGAAAGACAGATATCTAAATAAAATGGCAGATATCTCAGGTCCACGCATCAGACAGTCAAAATGGCAACACAGAAGGATCTGTACATTCAACATAATTCCTATCAAAATCTCAGCTAGAATTTTGCAGAAATACAGAAATTTCTCCTAAAACTACTATGGAAAACCAAGGGATCCAGAATAGCCAAAATAATATTGAAAAAAGAGCAAACAGAACATTCACCCTTCCCTATTTCAAAGCTTACTACAAAACTACAGTAACCAAGATGCTATTTGAAAATATTTCATGCCCTTTCTGTGAGTTGGGTTTTTACTTTCATGATAGAATTATTTAATACACAAAAGTTTTAAATTAAGTCCTATTTATTTATTCATCTTTTGAGTTACCGGTATAAAGACAGACAAACATATCAATAAAGTAGAGTTAAGAGCTGCACTTTTACATTTGGTCTATTGATTTTTGACAAGACTACCAAGACAATTCAATGGAAAAAGAGTAGTCTCTTCAAAAATGGTGCTGAGACCAGTAAATATCCACATACAAAAGAATGAAGTTGGACCCTTTCCTCATGGCGTACCTAAAAAACAACTCAAATGGACCGCAGACTTAAATGTAAGAGCCAAAACTCTTAGAATAAAACACAGGGAGTTGGGTGCAGTGGTGCACTCCTGTAATTGCAGCGACCTGGGAGACAGAGGCAGGAGGATAGCAAGTTTGAGACCAGAGACAATCTGCGTAATTTAGGGAGACCCTGTCTCTAAAAGTGAAAAAATGGGCTAGGGGTGTAGCTCAGTGGTACAGCACTTGCAAAGCATGCAAGTGTGAGGCCCTGGGTTCAACCCCCAGTACTGCAAAAAAAAATAAAATAAAATAAATAAATAAATAAATAAAAAATAAAAATAAAACACAGGAATAAAATTTCTTGGTCTAATAGCAATAGTTTCGTAGATACAACACCAAAAGCACAATTGATAAAAGTAAAACTAGATAAGTAGGCCAGGTGGTATATGACTGAAATCCTAGCAACTCCAGAGGCCGAGGCAGGAGGATCTCAGGTTCAAGGCCAGAGGCAGCCTGTGCACCTTGGCAAGACCTTGTCTCAAGATAAAATATTTAGAAAAAAGGGCTGAGGGTGCACCTCAATGGTGGAGCACTTGCAAAGCATGTGTGAGGCCCCCGGTTCAACCACCCAGTACCTAAATAAATAAACAAATAAATAAGACTTAATTAAAAACTTTTGTGTATTAAATAATACTATCAGGAAAGTAAAAAGACAACTCACAGAAAAAGGATGAAATATTTTCAAACTATATATCTGATAATTCTGATAAGCATTTTTGGATATAATCCCAGAAAATAGAAAGAACTTGTATAACTCAATGATAAAAAGATAAATAATTCAACAAAAAAATAAGCAAGTCATATGGATAGGCATTTATCAAAAAAAAGGATATATACAAATTCTCACTAAGTATATGAAAAGATGTTCGGTATCATAAGAAATTAAGAAAATGCCAATCAAAACCCCAATGAGATAACACTTCACATCCCCTAGTATGATGATAATAAAAACAATAACAAGAGTGGGGGCAGGATGTAGAGAAATAGCAGCCCTCATGTACTGCCAGTTGGAATGTAAAAAAGGGCAGGTCCTTTGGGAAACAGTCTGGCAGTTTCTCCAGATGTTAAACACAGAGTTACCATAAGAGCCAATTATTATGCCTCCAGATATGTCCAAGAAAAATGGCACAATTATGCAATAATTTGTACATGACTGGTCATACAGTACTTCTTCTAATTGCTGACAAGTGGAAATAACCTAAATGTCCAGCAACTAATAAATGGAGGAACAGAACTAATAAACAGATGGCTACCTATACAAGGGGGCTGGGGTTTAGCTCAGTTGGTTGAATGCTGCTCTGTGCTCTCTGAGGCCCTTGGTTTAATCCCCAGCACTGCAAAAATGGGAGAAGGATTTGGCAATCCACTCCCAAAGCAATCCCGAAACAATCAGCCATTGAAAACCCTATGAGTTGCTATAAGTCGTACCCCACTTGATGGCACCTAACACCAACAACCTAGACAAGGGATTATTACTCAGTGATAAGAATGAAGTACCAGTACATGTTACGACATAGGTGAGCATTATACACATTATGACAGGTGAATGAAAACAGTCACAAAAAGTAACTCATTGTACAATTCCATTTTTATGAATGTAAAGAATAGGGAAATCTATAAAGACAGAAAGTAGATTAGTGGCTGCTTAGGGCTGGAGCAGCAGTAGAATGGATGGAGATGGTTGCTAATGGGGATGGAGCTTCTTTTTGGAATGATGAAAATGTAAAATTTCATTGCTGTGGTGGTTGTACAACTGTGAAAATATGCTGAAAATCATTGAGCTGCACACTTTAAATGGATGGATTTAAATGTAAATCACAGCTTATTAAAGTTGTCAGGGAAAAAACCCAAACAGCAAATGTAGTTGGCTTTCATGGTATAGTTTGCCAACCCTTGCTGTAGTGTGTTGAGGAAAATATTTTCTTTCTTTTATCCATAATTTAAAGAAGTTATGGATGAGGTCATCTGAACATTGGAGATAATCAAATTTGTAGAAACTGCTGTCCAGTTTCCTTTCTTCTTTTAAACTTTTTTATTAGTAATTTTAATGTACAACTTAATGGGTTTCATTATGGCATTTCCATACACGCATTTCATTGTACATTGTTCACATTAACTTCCCACTTACCCTCTCATGACCCTCTTCCCTAACTCTTCCCTCCCCAGCAATGGTCTCCTTTCTACTTGCATGTCTTTTTTGTGAGTTTATCTATCCATATGTATACAGTTTCCTTTCTTGATGTGGATTTCAGAACGTCAAGTTTTCTTGGTCAGAGCTTGACTTTAAAATAATCTTTGAATTAGCAACACTCAGTTACTATTGCTGTCAAGGTCCTTATTGTAGGGGCAATATTCTGAGCTTCGTATTTTCTTTGATGTTGTCAAGTTAGAAGATAAATGTTTTCCCCATGTTCTCATCAAATTCATCCTTGTCATTAATTGGCTTGTCAAATGTTCCAAGATCCTGTCTGCTACTTCTCTGATCCGTATCTCCTCCTCCTAAGAAGTGACTGCTTTGGTTTGATCTGAAACCTTTTTGCTATTGTTGCTACAATGAAGTTTTGGAAGTCAGAGTTATTTCCATGGATTTCTTCATACTTTAATCATTTTTAATTATTTTACTTTTTCATATACTATTAATTTTTATCTGAGCTTTATTTCTCTTTAAAAAATAAATTTGAAAATGATAAAAAGAAGGTATTTTACATACATATATCCAAATCAGATGTCTGTAATTTCCCTATTATTTTACAGAAATATTCCAAAACAACTTTGAAAATTACAGTGAAAGTGATATTTTAAAGGGCTTAACAATATTTTTTGCATCTTGTTTTCAAGCTAGTTTCTGTTCTGGTCTTTGAACATTTATCCTAGAGATTCTTGTTTTTTGCTTTCATACATACGCTGTGAGGCCATGACAGCTTTTAAATAAGCCCACAATTATGTGGGGACTGGGATTTAGCTCAGTTGGTAGAGCGCCGCTCTGCAGTCTCTGAGGTCCCGGGTCCGATTCTCGCACCACAAAAAATGGGAGAAGGATGTGGCGATCCACTCCTAAGGCCGTCCCAAAACAGTTGGCCATTGACAGCCCTGAGGGTTGCTATGAGTCGGACATGACTCAGTGGCACCTAGCAACAACCATTATGTGGTATTCAGCCTTTATAAAGAAATATCATTGGATCTGCATTTAAAGTACTCCACCTACAAGCCAACCCCCAAAGGAAACAAACTTCTAGAAATACAGAAAGAGTCACAACCGTGGGCATAAGTAAGGTAACCTTTTCTCCAAAATCTTTGAGGAAAATGGGCCACACACAGCATGTAGTCTGCAATGGCCCTGCGTGAGCTGGCCTAGCAGCAGCTGCATTACTTCTGGAATCTACTCTTACACTTGGACAGGCACAGTAATTTAACTATACACAGAACAGACTGAGCATCCTGTAAATAAAATGACTCCAAATCCAATTTCTCTGTTGCCCAGACTGCAAAATACCCATGGCTACTCTAATGTCCCCACAGGTCTGGCACTTGTGCTGTGGGGGCTTGCGTGGTGCTGTGATGCTCAAAGCTATGCCACGAGTATCTAAGATACCAAAAAGGCCACCCATGGTGGACAGGTTTCAGCTGAGTTTCCAGACTAAGGCAGACTAGGGAGAAGGGCCCAGAAGCCCACTCTTGAAACAATTAGCCATTAGAAACCCCATGAATAGCAGAGAAGAACTGTCAAACATAGTGTTAGAAAATGAGCCCTTCAGGCTGGAAGGTACTCAAGAAATGACTGGGGAAGAGTTGCTTCCTCAGAGTCCACCTTAATGATGGAAAGGCGTAAAGTCCCTGGGATCTCCATTTGCTGATGTGGCATAACTCAAAACAAGAGAAAACACAGTGGCTGCAACAATAAATTAAACATAAAAAGATTGTGTGCATAGCACAGTGTTGAGTAGTGTTTCGTTCTATTGTACATAAGGTCACCATCAGTTGGATCCAACTCGATGACACCCAACAACAACAACTCTTAACACCAGCCAATGGAAGAAGTTATGAAGGGGAAATAGGAGCGAAAAGAGAAGTGATTTTAATTAATGATGAAAATTCCTTCCTTTTGCAAAATTTATGAAAACATCTGACCATTATGAATACATTGCCCATGCAAGTGAGGGGCCCCAAAGCCGAAGCACTGTGAGCTTCAGGGTAAATACACCTCTGTTCCCCTCTCAAAACCTTTGTCTGGCTCCCCCTGCTGATGGTGAGACTAAGCCCCTCCACCGCCATCTGAGGCCTGGATGGCTGACCTCTTCAATGACCTTGAGCCTCACCCCCTGCTGCTGCAGCACGGGAGTGTTGATCACTGTCTGAACAAACCGCACCCGCTGTTCCCCACGCCCATGTGCACGCCTCTGCTACGGAAGCCCGCGGCTCCCCTTCCTCTGCACACACACCTCCTGCAGCGGGCTCCTCAGTGTGCCACCAGGGTCCCTCTGAAGGACCACGACACTCACTCCTCAGGGTGCACAGCAGGGCCATTGCTCCCAGCTCCCAGCAGAGTCCTCCTCTCAGTTCAAAGTCATGCCCTGTCCCTGCGGCCAGCCCTAGCCTCTGACTGGTCCATGCTGGACGACTAACATTGCTCCCGTTGGGACAGCTGTGAAAGGCCAGCTCAGCTCTTGGAGCTCACAGGTGCTCCGTGGAGACCACAGACCTGCTTCACACCTCTCTCCCCACCTGGGAGACCCCACCGGGAAAATTCCTGCCTATGGCCCTCTGGGTCAGAGGCTGTTCCCCAGGGGCCACACTCCCATCCATCTCCATGCCCCAGTGGCTTCCCTGTGTCCATCCTGGTCCTCATCTCCCAGCCCAGTGCTCCCTTGCCGCGTGACCTCTGTACCATCTCTGCCTGGGAGCCTCCTCACCTTGCCCTTCCCTCCTGCTGCCAAGACCTGCGACCCTTCCCCACGGTGGGGAATGCGCCCAGGGGGGCCTCTGGACCAGCCCCAGTGCACAGGGGCCTGTGGAGGCCGCCCAGCTTGCTGCTAGTTCCAGACCTCTGCACACTCAGGAAAGGGCTCCGCCACCTTCGCGTGGCCAGCACTCACGGTCACCTCCCCCCATGATCACAGCCATCTCCTTCTGGGCTACAGTTACCTCTTCTCTGCCCCTTAAAGCTTCCCTCACTCCACCATGGACGGGAGGGGCAGAGCCCACAGAGACGTTGGCTGGTATCCCTGTCAACTGCGGGCACAACATGTGGGTGACAGGGGAGGGGGGCCCAGGAAAGGCAGCACTGTACACCCAGTGCCTGCGTCCTCCCCAAATTCATGGGGCAAGGCCCTAACCCCCAGCGCAGTGGTGTGAGGAGGCAGAGCCTTGGGGAGGGAATTAGGCCATGGCCTTCACGATTAGGGCTGGTGTCCTTATTAAGAGAAACAAGAGAAAAACGTTCTCTCCACCATGGAAGCAGCAGAAATGGCAGTCTGCAAACCTGGAAGTCGGTCCTGATCGTGGACTTCCCCCCTCTTGGAACAGTGGGGAAGAAACTTCTGGGGTTCAAGTCTCCTAGTCTATGGTGTTTTGGTTACAGCAGCTGGAGCTCACTAAGACAGGGAGTGAGCACACCGTCCTGCACAGCTGGGACTTCACATCTGAAGTCCAGTAGGAGTCCAACTCATAGTGACCCTACGTACAACACACAAAACACTATAGTTAGTGTTTCTCTGCTATTCATAGGGTTTTCAGTGGCTGATTGTTTTTTGGGAGTGGGTTGCCAGGTCCATCTCCCAAGCCTACAGGACCTAGTGTTCCCAGTCGGTCTCCATCCAAGTACTAACCAGGCCTGACCTTGCTCAGCTTCTGAGATCTGAGGGGATTGGATGCCACAGGGCTACAGCTGCAGGCTTTTTACCATTAGCTATTTAAAAAATGAAAAAAAAAAGAAAATAACTTATTCATCTATCTACACATAGGATTAAAATTTTAAACCTAAACCTGAACTCAAACCAAGCCCTCTGAATTTTAACATATTGAACCCATACTTGAATCTGAACCTAATTTTTGGTGGGTTTGAAGCTTTGGCTGGTTTATTTCCTCTTGGACAACAGAGTGTTACCACCCTGAAAGAGCAATGTGATAGTCTTATCTCTCACAAGTTATTATAAAAAAAACGTGATTATTTGTACTGAATGCGTTATAAACATATATCTGAACACCTACAAATATTCCACCCACCAGAGAGGCTTTGAGAACTAAAAGCACAAAGTCATGTATCCTAAGTAAATGTGGAGCCAGGACATGATGAATAAATGAAGGAATGAATGAGTTGCCATCTCCTTGTTCCCCTCACATGGCAGAGAAATCACCTCTCCCATACCACTTCTTACACAAACACTTTTCAGAAGGGCCATGACCTCATCACCTCTCAAAGGTGATGTGAGGTGCTCCCTCGTCTTATCCCACTTCTTCAGCCAAGGGGATGTGCTCTCCTCTGACCCCTCAGCCCAAACCCTCCCATCTGGCCTGCATTCTCCACTCCATGAGGACGCCTTCCTTCCAACTGGCCTTCCACACTGGGTGTCTCGGCTCCCTCTCCCTGAAGCTCGGGACTCTAATGCCAGGAGTGCTGTCCACACCCTCCTGGCCTGACCCCCAGGGGCCAACCCAGGGCAGACGGTGACCAAGCCACAGAGCTGAAGCATAGAGGCCAGGGCAGCTCGTTTGCTGGTTGAATGTTTGTCTCTGGGTCACCTCTAAGCATAAAATATAGATATAGATTGCTTTTCTTTCTAGAAAAATGGTGGATACTTGAAATTGTGAGCCAGTAGGGATGGGATGAAGTCATGGAGACTAAGAAGCTTGCAATGACCCAGCTAAAGTGTGGAGAAGGAAGTCAGTCTGAGGCTGACTGAGCCACCAGTCCAGAGCCTGAGCTCTGAAACATGGAGAGGGACAGCTAGGATGCCACAGCCCTACTCACTATGATGCTTTCATTGTGACCTGCCATTTCTCCAGCCCAGACAGGCTTTCTCTTGCTCCCTCCTCACTCCCCTCTCAACTTGGCCCTTTGGGTTTTTTGTTCTTTTTTTTTTTTTAATTTATTTATTTGCAGAAAAGGGGAATAGGGACTGACTGTGGTAGGAGTTTGGAATTTTCAGGCAGGATCAGGGAAATGGGGTCTGGAAATAGAGAATCACTGAGGCAAGATGGGTCACCAAGCAATTGATTAGGCCACCTGGGTTTTGGCCAGATCACATAAATTTCATTTCCTTAAGTCCTGCTCTTCTAAGAATAACAAGTCTCATGACCTGGCCAGTAGTCACTCAGCTAATCAATCTCTAGGTGAAAACAAAAGAAACACCTATCCTTTAGCTCTATTGGGGCAACATACCAGTGCCCCCTAACTGAGGACCAATCTATTGAAGCTAGCTCAAAAAGCCCAGCCCAAAGAAAGAGACCATAAAACCCCAGACACCAGCCCCTCCTTGGCCAGCCAGTTGGGATCCCTTCATTCTATGGAAGCTGTGCCTTTGCTCTCAATAAAATCTCCCTTGATTCCCCTTGCCTTTGCTATCTATGGGTTTATTCCTGGGTTCATGGACCCAGAGGCCAAGGGCCCAGCACATGAGGAGAAACTCTGGTCTCAGCTGCTTTTGTCTATGGTTTGAAGGTGCCCCTGAGAACTCATGTGTTGGGAATGATCCCTAGTGCAGAGGCATTGGAAGGTGTGACCTTTAGGAGTTATTTAGCTCAGGAGGGCTCTAGAAGTGGGAGGGAATCTGCTTCAGGATGAATCAGGCCTTGTGTCTGTCCAATATATGATTAGGTTAGACATTGCACTTGGGACTTTTGAAATGACGCTGGAGCTAGTTAAGATCCTGGGGTTACTGGGATGGAGCAAATGTATTTTACATGTGAGAAGGACATGAACTTTGGGTCGGGGTAGGAATAGTACGCTATGGCTTGAATGTGTCCCTCAAAGTTCATGAGCAGGAAGCTTGGGTCCCCAATGAGACAGGCAATTAGGACATGAGGGCTCTATGCACATGGCTGGGTTTATGCCTTTATCACGGGAGTGGGTTCCTTTTGAAAGGCCAAGTTCAACTCCCAGTTGCCTCTCTCTCTTGCCCTCTCTCCTTCCCCCATGGGATGACATCATGACAAGGTCTTCACCAGATGCTGCCACCTTAATTTTGACCTTCCTGCCCTTCAGAATGGTGAGTCAGTAAGTTACTGCTCTTTATAAATTACCCAGTTGGTGATGTTCTGTTACAGCAGCACAAAATGGACTAAGACACATTCCAAACATGAATTATCTTGCAACAATAACACCCTGAAGCTTCCTGTGCCCCTAGCAAGAGATGTGGATGGGCCCCCAGGAGCTGCCCATGGCCTCTTCTCTGTTTTTGTCCCTGACCTCTTCCTGATACCAAGATTCTTGGACCTAGGTCAGATTTCAACCTGTGCCCCTTAGGAACCAGGAGAGGCTGATCTGAGCCTTAGCCTTCCTCCTCTATCAGCACAGCAGTTTTTTAAATTCATAAAATGGCAATTTTGTTTACTGGCTAACTGAGCAAAGGGTCATACCATGAAAAGGGAGAAGGGCCATGGCCAGGTCAGTAGCTTCTGTGAAGGGGATGCATTTTGGTCACATCTGTCACCTGCCTCATCAAACCTACTGATCCCCAAAGAGAGGTGAGTTGTATGTCCGGTGCTGGGGTCCCCAACCAAGCTCCAGCTCTGGATGAACACACCCAGGCACAGCCTGCCTCCATCTGCCTTCTCTGCCTAAGTGTGGAGGTGGGGTAGGAAGCCATGACTAGCTAGTCTTATTCTCCAACCCAGCATTTACCAAGCTCCCCTTTGGCATTCAGGCAAATGCTTCTGGCCCCTGTTCCTTCCACCAAACTCCTGTGAGGTGGTGGGCTATAGGGTCAGGTCTGGCTTCACCAGGTCCCTGATATATTACTAACAATGCCTCTGACTTCTCCCAGTCATTAAGTCTGGGGCACATTTCAGTCACCAGGAACATGTTTTAAAAATACCAACCCCCAGGTCTTCAAACAAAAAGTTATACAAGAATATTAATAGCAGCATTACTTATAATTGCCAAAAGGCAAAAAAGTCCCTAATGTCCATCAGAGGGTGGGTGAATGAAGCAGTGTAACCATGGAATATTATTTGGCCATAAAAAGAAATGAAGTACTGATGTATGTAACAACTTAGATGAATCCTGAACACATTATGTTAATTGTAATAAGTCAGGCATGAAAAGTCATATATTGTGTGATTCCACTTGTATGAAATCTAGGATAAGGCTGGGCATGGTAGTTCATGCCTGTTACCCTAGTACTTGAGAGGATGAAGCAGGAGGATGTTGAGTTTGAGGCCCACCTGGGCTACATAGCCAGACTTTGTTACAAAATGAAAGAGAGAAAGAAAGAAGAAAGAAAGAAAGAGAGAAAGAAAGAAAGAAAGAAAGAAAGAAAGAAAGAAAGAAAGAAAGAAAGAAAGGAAGGAAGGAAGGAAGGGAGGGTGGAAGAAAGAAAGGGAGGAAGAAAGAAAGGGAGGAAGAAAGAGAAAGAAGTAAGGAAAGAAAAGAAAAGAAAAGAAAAAGAAAAAAAGGAAGAGCGAGAGAGGGAGGGAGAAATTATAAGGTAAGGGAAAGGAAGGAAGGGAAGGGAAAGAAGGAAAAAAGGAAGGAAAAAACCCAGGATGGGCAACCTCACAGAGGCAGAAACCACATCATCAGTTGCAAGGGGCTGGGGAAAGGAGAAGCAGGAGACATTGATTAGTGGGGTATCTTTTGGGAGTGATAAAAATGTTCTGGAACTTGATAGTGGTGATGGACACTCAATATTGTGAATGTACTAAGTACTACTGAACTATGCACTTTAGTTGTTGTTGTTGTTAGGTGCCGTTGAGTCGGTATCCGACTCATAGCGACCCTCACAGGGTTTTCAATGGCTGACTGTTTCGGGATTGCCTTGGGAGTGGATTGCCAGGCCCTTCTCCCATATGCACTTTAAGGTGAGTTAAAATGGTGAATTTTATTTTATGTGAATTTTACCATTATTTAAAACAGAGACAAAACAAAACAAAATACCTATTCCAGGGCCCTAAACCAAATCAAAGTCTGGAGGGATGGCCCTGGAAATCTGTATCTATAAGAAGTTACACCAAGAAGGCAGCTGGCCTCCTCCCAGGCCAAAGACCTGCACCAGGGAACCAGAGACCCAAATGAGTCAGGGTCTTTTAAGCCTGACATTGTGGGACATGCACTAGAGTCCACTCTCCAATCCACAGCAACCCCTGATGGCCAGCATGGTTTCACCAGGGCTGAACCCTCCTGCAGGAGAGTCCAGACTTAGGCTCATCTGCATATGCCAGCTCCCCAGCAAGCAATTGGCAGAGGAATGGATCTGTGATTTCGCCTGAGCCAATGAGAATCAGGTCAGGAGTTCTGGCCAGACCAACAGGAAAGAAGTCCTTTGTGTGGACTTGTCAGGAGAGTGGCAAGTCTTAGTGACTTCCAGGCACAAGTCCATCCAAGGATGATAAACACAAAGGTCCTAGGGATGCAGAAGCTAAACCCACATGCTGGGCCTGTACACCCACATCCTGGGACTGGGGACCCCAGGGCTGGCCTTGTGGCGAGATGACCACCGTCACCCACAATGTGCAGGGAACTTGTGTCACAGTGAAGACCTTTGAGAGGCCAGAAGCAACTCGGTCACAGACACTGTGGCCTGTGGAGTGTGGGGCTAATTAGAGAGATGGGAGGGTGGCTAGGGTCCCCTGAGAGGGAGGATGGTCCCACCCTACAGACACTGCAGGACCTCTCCCCAGCCATCGGTGTGCCTCAGGGGGCCAGCGCCTGCTCTCTGTCCTGCTGCTGTGGAAGGGCCCACAGGCCTGACTCACCTTGCCAGGAGCACACATGGTCCCATCCAGGGGAGGCCCCTTCTTGGTCTTGCAAAAGTAAGGGTTGTCAGGGTGGCTGCACCACAGCTGTTTGCAGGGGTCGAAGGTCCGGAACTGGAAGAGACCACTGGCAGCTCACCAGGCCACCTTCCAATGCCCAGGGCTGTCGCCCCCCAAGGTCCTACAACCTGAGCTGCCCCAGTGTAACTAGCCTATGGCCAGCTCACGTGAGCAGGGCTTGGTTCCCTGCACACGGTTGGGCCTCCCTTGACCCCAGACTCGGAGGCTGTGCGCCAGGGACGAGACTGGGTGGATGTTCCTTGCGGCCCAGGCATGCGTGTCTGGGGCTCTGAGGGGCGGTCGCCACAGGGCCCCGGGGCAGCTGCTGTGTCCCTGCGCTCACCGCGGTGCACATCATGTAGCCCAGGCCGAAATCGAAGCGGCACTGCTCGTTCATGGAGTAGTGCAGCCCGGGGAGCTGGGGCAGGGCTGGCCAGTCATGGGCGAAGGGGTCGTCACGTAGGCAGTCGTAGGAGCTGTAAGGGGACATGGGAGGGCCACAGTGGCCTTCGTCTGGGCTGGCCATCAGCCCACCAGGCAGCTAAGGCCCCTCTTGGAGCTACCATGGGGGGCCAGGCTGTACCTCCCCGCCCTTGGCTGTGCTGCCTCAGTTTCCCTGCTGCATCACTTCCCATTGGTATAAGATACCAAGCCCTGGCTTGCGCAGATCCCAGCGCAGCTGCAGTGGCCCCTTGCCAGTGGAGGCCAGGACCTGCTCCCAGGCATCAGATCCCATCCACCGCACACCAGGCTGGAGAACCCAAGGTCTATGGCTCAGGCTGGACCCGGGCTCCCGGGCCCCATGCACCGGGCCTGGCACCCAGGGACATAGCGGCCCGAGGGCAGCTCAGGGAGGTACTTACTGCAGGTAGCGGCTCAGCTCCTGCTGGCTGCAGCGGGACCAGTGAAAGCGGTGGAAGGCGGCCTGCACCAGGGGCGCCATGATGCTGCCCAGCCGAACCTCGTCACCACAGCGGTTGCCCTGGCCATCATGCTCCATGCCCAGCCTGGGAGGGGAGCAAGGCGGCCAGCTGCAGTCTCACCCAGCTGTGGGGGCACAGTCCTGGGAGCACTACCCTCATACCTGGTTGCCTCCCTGACCGCAGCTGGCCTGCTGTGCCCAGGGCCCGGGGGCGCTGACTTGCTACCTGCTAGTCTCCCAGCCAGTGGCACCCTGGGGAGGAGACCTCCAGCTGGCAGCCCTCTTGCCCACCCTGCCCCCAAGAAGGGCCCCTATGGCATGGAAACACAGAGGAAGCCGAGCCATTGGCTGTCCCTGGCACCTGGCCGTTGTCCCTGCCCGCCCTGTAGCCCACCCTCCCCTGCACAGCCCCGCAGTCCTGGGCATCCCACTGGGGTTCAGCTGGTCCCTGGGGAGTACACATGGGGGTGCTGTGCCTTTTCAACCCTTGGCAAGCTCCTCTACAGATGGGGTTGCTGGGAGAATGGCTGAGCCCCCAGCTCCTGCCTGGCCCCAAGCACTCGCTCCACCCTCAGGCGCTTCCTCCCTGTCACTTCTTCCTTCAGCAGAAAGGGGCCCTGAGGGGTGGTGCTGTGCAGTGCTGGGATGACATGCCATCACAGCCAGATGGCTGTCACGCAGCATCCCTCTCAGGGCACAGCGGGCAAGGGGGCAGCCAGGGGCAGAGGATTTGGCATGGCCTCTGCAAGCCCCAGTCTTCCCCAGACATCAAGGATGGCCAGGCTACTTACACATGGCCGGTCTCATGGGCCACCACAAATGCAGAGGAGAAGCCGTCCTCATGGTTCAGGGTACAGCTGCGGACAGGGTGGCACATCCCAGTGACAGGAGCGTAGCCTAGAAGACAGAAGGCTCCAACTCAGGCCTGGGAAGCCCAGATGTGCAGAAGCCCACACAGAGTGGGGTGGAGGCCCTGTGTGTCCCTTCTCCAGGACCCAGCCTGGACAAATGTGCAGTCCCCTGCCCCCTGCTAGCACAGCTCAGAAGATGCCCCCCTGGCAGCAGGCCCCCAGGCATCACACTTAAGCTCTGGACCATGGGCAGCTTGGGCAACCTCCTGGTTTGAGGCCTTATCTGCCATCTTGGCAGCTTCCTGCTGTGCTTCTTTCCTTTCCATGGTCATGGTTTGAATATGAAGTGCCCCCCACAGGCGCCTGTGTTTGACTGCGTGGTCCTCAGCTGGTGGCACTATTTTGGCACATTGTAGAAACTTTGGGAGGTGGGACAGAGCTGAGGAAGGAGGTCACTGGGGGCAGGTCCTTTGGGGTTTATTACCCCTGGCTGCGGCTTGTCACGCTCTCTGCTTCCTGGCTCACCATGATGTGAACTGACCTGCTCCACCATGCCTTGATGGGCAGAACCCACTGAAACCGTAAGCTGAAATAAAAATTGCCCCCTTTAAATTGTTTCTCTCAGGCATGTCTGTCACAGCGATAGAAAAAGCTAACACAGCCACTCTGTGGAGTGACTTTCTGGCCCCCAAGGAGCTCATTGCTTCTGTACTTCTCGCCCTGCTACAGGAACCCCTAGTCCCTTGCCTGCCTGGCTTCCCACTTTCCCAGCCCACCTCCTTGGCAGGGTTTTCTCTGGGCCCCTCATGGTTCTTCTTGTTCTCATTTCAGCAGAGCAAGGCAGGGTAGACAAGACAGACTTGGATACAGAGCTGTGGGGGGGGGGCAGGGTTCAGCCCATACACCTGGGCGTCTTCCCAGAGACTAGCCACATGTGGAGACCCAACTCTCAGCATCCTAGGCAAGACGCACTCTTGTCAAACCCCATGGAGAGATCCCAAGGCCATTTGTTCAAAAGATAAAAGAAAGCAGAGAAGCAGGGGAGGACCATTGTGGTCTAGGATGTGCTGACTTTTGGACTTATCTGTAAAAATATAGTAATCGAACCACACTTTTTCCTCTTGGAATAAATAGGAAAATCTTCATTTTTTGTTTTGCAGGTTGTGAGGGGCTTGTACTTAAATCAATGTGCTGTGGCAGAACTTTGAGAGCTCTTTGTCCTTGGTGTACAAAACTTGCAAATGAGTATGTGACTCTGTGAGTACTTTTCATTCATCCTACTTAGCAAGGTATGAACCTTTAAGACTTGAAAAAGAGTATAATTATCATCTGTTAATAAAAAACAAAGGAAAATATTTGAAAAGTGTCTAATTATTTTTACATCCTTATTTTATTTTATGGTTGTCCTCTCCTTCTGGGTATTTCATTAGACAGATGCTGGGCCTCCTGGACTGAGTATCTTGTTGTTGTTGTTGTTAGGTGCCGTCTAGTTGGTATCCGACTCATAGCGACCCTCATAGGGTTTTCAATGGCAGACTGTTTCGGGCTTGCCTTGGGAGTGGATTGCCAGGTCCTTCTCCCATTTTTGCGGTACTGGGGATTGAACTCGGGACCTCAGAGGCTGCAGCATAGTGTTCTACCAACTGAGCTAAATCCCAGACCAGACTGAATATCTATGGCTCCTAAAATTTCTCTCATTTTAATCTTTTTGTCTTTTTGCCCCAAATTGAGAGATGCCCTTGATTTTTTATTTCAGCTTTTAAATTTAAAAAAAAAATCTTATCCATCATAGCTTTAATTTCATAAAAACTCTTTGAGGTTCTCTGATGCTTCATATCAAGCTATTCTTGGTTTGTAGATATGTTTTCCACAAAATTCTGAGAATTGTTGTTAGGTGCCGTCAAGTCGAGTCCAACTCATAGCAACCCTATGTACAGCAAATCAAAACACTTCCCGATTCTGTGCCAGGCACACGATTTTATTTATGTTTAAGCCCATTGTGGCAGACACTGTGTCAATCCATCTGGTGGAGGATTTTCCTCTTTTGTGTTGACCTGCTACTCTCCCAAACATGAAGTCTTTCTCCAGGGATTGGTGTCTCCTGACTACATGTCCGAAATATGTAAGATGCAGTCTGGCCATCCTTGCTTCCAAGGAGCACTCTGGTTGCACTTGCAGGACAGATTTGTTGGTTCTTTTGGCAGTCCATGGTATATTCAATAGACGTCTCCAGCACCATAATTCAAAAGCATCAATTCTTTTGCTGTCTCCCTGGTTCAATGTCCAGCTTTCACAACCACATGATGTGACTGAAAATACCATGGCATGAGTCAGGAGCACCTTCGTCTTTAATGTGACATCTTTACTTTTCAATACTCTAAGGATATCTTTTGCCACAGCTTTTGCCAGAGCAATGTGTCTTTTGATTTCTTGACTGCTGTTCCCATGGGTGTTGATTACAGAGCCAAGCAAAGCAAAATCTTGGACAACCTCAATCTTTTCTCCATTTATTGTGAAACTGCGTACTGACCCAGTTGTAAGGATTTTTGTTTTGTTGATGTTTAGTCTCAACCCATACTGCAGGCTATTATCTTTGATCTTCATCAGTAAATGTTTTAAATCCTCTTCACTTTTAGCAAGCAGAGTTGTGTCATCTGCATAATGCAGATTGTTAATGAGTCTTCCTCCAAGCCTGATGCCGCATTCTTCCTCATAAAGTCCAGTTTCTCGGATCATTTGCTCACATACAAATTGAAGAGATACGGTGTGTTCTCCATTCTCTAAATTAGCTCTATTTTCTCTGGAGTCAGTTTTCATGTTTTTACTTTGTTTTCCTGCTAGAAGTTTTTTTGTTTTTCTAATGCCTGGTAATCTTGGTTGTCTTTTTACATTTTTTCAATGAAAGATGAAGTCACTTAATATAAAAGTTATGTTGGTTTCCTCTCCTGTGGAACAGTTCTGCTCATCATTAGACCTCTGTCCAGGACAAAAGAGCCAAGAGAGTGTGTTCTAATCCTACGGGTCAAGTACAGCAACTGGCTGCGCTGCATTTCAGGGGGACCTATCTACACCCTCACTGAGACATAGTATTTTCAGTCTTTTATAAAAACCATTTTACTAAGTGTGTCTTGGTATCTCATTTTGGTTTTAACTTTATTTCTCTAATGTCTACTGAAGTTGAGCACTTTTTCATATATTTACTGATGATTTGTATTTTTCTAAGAGCCTGACAAAGTCTCTTGCCCATTGGATTGGTTGTCTGTTATTATTTTTTCGTTGTTCTTTTCTTTTTTTTCTTTCTTTCTTTCTCTCTCTCTTTTTTTTTTTTTTTTTTTGTTGTTGTTGTTATTGTTGTTGTGGTACCAGGGGCTTAAACCTAGGGCCTCACTGAGTTGCACCTCCAGCCCATTTTTTACTTTTTATTTTGAGACAGGGTCTAAGTTACATATGCTGTCTCTGGCTTCAAATTTGTGATTCTCCTGCCTCAACCTCCTCAGTTGCTGAGATTGTACAGCCATGTGGTACCCCACCCAGCTTGGTTGTCTATCATTATTACTATTATCGAGTTGTATATATATACTTTATATACTTTAGATATAAGTCCTTTAATAGAGATATGTATTATTAATATTTCCTCTGTGGATTAATAGTGCTTCATAGTGAACAAAAGTTTTTAATCTCAATATGATCTTTTCCATTGAGTTAATGCTTTTTGTCTTTTTTTTAAAAGAAAGCTCCTCTTATTCCAAGAGCATGGAGATATTCTCCTATGCATGTTGAGTAGCCCTTATCCAAAATATTTGGGTCCAGAACTGTTTCAATTTTCAGATTTTTTGACATTTTGTAATGTTTTACCATACATAATGAAATATTTTCAGAATAGAATCCAAGTCAAAACACAAAATTCACATTGTTTCATATACACCTTACATATATAGCCTGAAGGTAATTTTATACAATATTTTTAATGCCCTTGTGTTTTAACTAAGACCCATGACATGAAGTCAGGGGTGGAATTTTACACTTGTCATGTCAGGCCCTCAAAAAGTTTCAGATTTTGGATTATTTTGGATTTTAGATTCCCAGACTAGGGATGCTCAACTTGTATTATCTTCTGTAAGTTTTACTTCATCTTTCATATTTAGACCTAAAATTCATGTAAGATGATTTTTGTATATAGAGTGAGGTAAAGATGTCAGCTCTCATTTCTTTTTCCAGTTTGATATTCAATTGACCCAACACCATTAGTTAAAAACACTGCCTTTGTTCTTTACCCCAAAGTGTCACCTTTGTGATAAATCAAGTGTCCGTATATGTACAGGTTCAATTCTAGACTCTGTATTGTGTTCTAATAATGTATTCAATAATCTGTGCATCAAAATTATACTGTTTATTGTATTTTTATAAGTGTTGAATGCTTTGATCATCTTCAATTGCTCTTGGCTATTCTTGGTTCACTGCATTTCCATACAAATATTAGAATTGATTGGATTCTAATATCCTTGAAATCATCTGCTGGAACTGCACTGGCATTGGGATGCACTGGAGTGTAGTTGCACTGACTCTGTATTAATTAGGGGAAGCCTTTTATCTTTATAATAGCAAATGTCTCTATCCATAAGCATGGTGCATCCCTTCCTTTATTTATTCTTTTATAGTTTCCCTCAATTTTATCATAGTTTTCTCATCTTGGCCTTGGACATATTTTTTAGACTTATTCACAGGTGTTTTCTGTTTATTCTATTGTAAGTGGTTGTTGTTATTGTTGTTGTTAGGTGCCACCATTAAGTCAGTATCCGACTCGTAGTGACCCTGCGTACAACAGGCAAAACACTATTGTCAGTGCTTCTCTGCTGTTCATAAGATTTTCAGTGGTGGATTGATTTTTAGGAGTGGGTTGCCGGGTCCATCTCCCAAGCCTACAGCACCTGGTGTTCCCTGGTGGTCTCCCATCCAAGTACTAACTTTGGAGATCTGATGGGATTGGATGCCACAGGGTTATGGCTGCAGGCATTATAAGTGGTACTTGTTTTTAAATTTTGGTTGCCGTTTGTTGTTAGAATATAGAAATTTGAGCTGGGTGTGGTGGTGCACACCAGTAATCCCAGGGACTCAGGAGGTGAAGGCAGGAAGTCACAAGTTTGAGGCCAGAGGCAGCTTGTGTAACTTAGCAAGACCCTGTCTCAAATACAAAGTAAAAAATAGGCAGGTGGGGCCCAGTTGAGCACTTGCAAAAAAAAAAGCATGCATGAGGCCCCAGGTTCAACTCCCCAGTATTAAGATAAATATATATATATATATCTCATATATATATATATATGATTGGTTTTTGTATTATTGACATTATCTGTAGAAACCATAATCAAATTAGTCAACAATTCTAATTATTCAGATTCTTTTGGCTTTTCTATGTATACAAGCATGTCATCTTCAAATGAGAGTTTGATTTCTTCCTGTCTGAGTCTTATATTCTCATTTCCATTTCTTGCTTTATTTCACTGGCAATGATCTCCACTACAATGTTGAATAGGACGGGTAATAACCAACACTCTTGACCCACTCCCAGTCTAGAGGAGATGTTTTCAACATTTGATGTTTGTTGCATGTTCTTTAAAAATGTCCTTTACTATATTAAGAAAGTTTTCTTTTATTCCTAGTTCCATGGAATATTATAAATGTATCTTTATTTTTGTTAAATATTTTTTGGATCAACTGAGATAATCATACAGTGTTTTCCTGAATCTTGTTAATATGTTAAACCAATCTTACATTCCTAGAATAAACTTAAATTCATTGTGTGATACAGTACCTTTTAAAAAACCTAGTTCCAAATTTGACTTTATAATATTCTATGTGAGATTTTGTGCCTATATCCATGAGAGATATTGACCTGTAATTTTTTTGGTAATATCCTCAAATTATATTATCAAACTTATGCAGGTCTCATAAAAGTTAGTTGGCAATGTTTCTTCTCTCTTCATTCTCTGGAAGTTTGTATATGATTGCTATTATTCTTGCTTAAACATTAGGAAAAAATACATGATAAAGCTATAAAGCTCTGGAGTTTACCTTAAAGGGAAGTCTTTAATTACCAATTTAGTTTTTTAGTAGATATGAGAATATTCAGGTTTTCTATTTTCTCGGCTCAATTTGTTGCTCCAAGGACTTGTACATTTCATCTAACTTAATAAATTTATTGACATAAAGTTGCTCAAAATATCTTCTTACTATCTTTTAAAATTCTCTAGGATATGTAGTAATGTTCCTTTTAGATTCCTGATCTTACTACACTTAAATTTTCTTTCTTCTTCCTTCCCTCCCTCCTTGCTTTCATCGCTCCCTCCCTCCCTCTTTATCTTCTTTCATCCCTCTGTCTCCTTCCTTCCTTCTTTCCTTCCTTTTTAAAATTAGCATTTTAAAATTAGCTGGGGGTTTTCTATTTTAACCCATGTTTATCAAAGAATCAACTTTTGATTTGGTAGGTTTTCTGCATAGTAGTTGCTTTCTACTTTAACAAATCTGATTTTATCTTTATAATTCCTTCCTTCTCCTTTTGTTGGGTTTAATTTATTGTTCTTTGTCAGATTTCTTGAGACATGCATAAATGAACATAAGGCTATACATATCAACTTAATCATTACATTAGCTATCACCACAAGTTTTGAAATGTCATGTTATCATCATCATTCAGCTTAACAATACATTCTAATTTCTACTGCTATTTCTTCTTTGACTTGTGGATTATTGATCACTATACTGCTTAACTTATAAACATTTAGGATTTATCTTTCTTTCTCAGTATGCTTAAGAAACACATTCTGTGTGATTTTGATCTTTTACATTTTGTTGAGATTTCTTGTAAAGAGTGTATATCTCCCATCCTCCTCTTCTTCCTCCTTTGTGGTATTGGGGATAGAACCCCAGGCCTCCCATGTGCTAGGCAAGCACTGTATCAGGGAGCTATATCCCTAGTCCAAGAGTGTGTTCCCTAATGGTTGGTGTAGTGTTCTATATACATCAGTTAGGTCAGGTTGCTCAATTTAAATCTTCTATATCTGTACTGATTTTCTTGTCTGTTGTTCTCTCAGTTACTAAGAAGAGTATGTCAATATCTTCAACTAAGATTGTAGTTTTGCCGGTTTTTTCTTTTGCTTCTGTTAGGTTTATATAGTTTCAATCTTCATGTAAAAATTGCTAAACTTTTAGAAATTTGCAACTGATTCAAATATGTTTTTCAGAGACCATGGGAAATAAATAACCTCAAAACCCACCATCAGACACTGTCTAGTCTTTGGGCTGCAAGGCCCAGTTTCTGTCTTTTTGGCCACTTCTAAGCCTGGAGATGAATATTGAATACACCATGGACTGCCAAAAGAACCAACAGATCTGTCCTAGATGAAGTACAACAAGAGTGCTCCTTGGAAGCAAGGATGGCTAGATTGCATCTGACGTATTTTAGACATTGTCGGGAGGGACCAATCCCTGAAGAAGGACATCATGTTTGAGGAAGTGATGAGTTAACAACAATAACAACAACAAAAAATAGGAAGACCCTCAACTAGATGGACCGACACAGTGACTGAACAATGGGTTCAAGCATAAAAAAGATTGTGTCCCCGGCACAGTGTCAGGAAGTGTTTTGTTCTGTTGTACACAGGGTTACTATGAGTCAGACCAGACTCGATGGCATTTAACAACAAGTTCCTTGGGGATACAGGTTCTGGGGAAATAGCATAGGCCCTGGTGGTTTTCCTGAGCCAGGAGGTCACTGGTATGGACCCAAACCCTCACCCTGCTAAGGGGGCCACAGCCCCTTCATGCCCCGACCCCACCTAGCCTGGACCCAGGTTGCTGGGTGCCCCTTTCAGGGACAAAGGCTCATTCTTAGCTTCCCTCCTCTCTGTGCCCCTGCAGGGAGGAGTCTCACCTTGCATGCCCGACGGCCCAAAGTCCTGCCGTGTGAGGAAGATGGCGTGATCGTGGTACTCATCATGATCCGCATCTGGCTTCTGTTGGAGGTAGGCCCAGCGGCAGACGTTCTCCAGGCTCTGAGAAGGATTCCCAATCTCAATGAGGCTCATGGACTGCAGAGGGCAGGGAGAGAAGGAAGGGAGGCGCTGTTGGCTGGCCGACCATTCGGGGGCTAAGCTGGCTGTAGTGCTAACAGACCCTGGCCACTGGGGAGCTGGTCCGCAGGGCACTAAGCCCTCTGCCTGGTCACTCCCAGGACCGGCCTCACACTCAGCTCCATTCTTCTGAAGGGAAGACAAGGTTCCCATCACCCTTGCCTGCCTGAGCTTCCACACGAAGATACCGCATAGTTCCAGAGGATCCATGGACGTGAAACTCTGTGGTCATCTGGAGCCTCCTGTAGTCCATTCACCCGCCCCAATTCCAGGAGTCCTTGTGTTCCATTAGGCACCTATTCTGCGCATGCTCTGGGCAGGAGGAAATGTGATGAACACCTCCTCACAAAGAGCTCACCATTCTATAAGATCTAGGGCAGGGAGACAGAAATCCCAACGTGGCACACAAACCCAGAGGAAGAGGGGGGAAAATGCAAGGTTTTCTCTGTTTGAAGGTATTTACTAAATGCAACGAAAGAGAAGGAAAGGAAATGCAAGTAACAGCACTGGAGTCGTAAAAAGAACAGGAGTGTAAGCAGATCGTTCCCACAGGGAGGATGGGTGGGAAGCCAGGGGAAGCAATCACATTTCAGTTTATATCCTGACCCAGAGCTGATAGGGAAGGCTGTGCAGGGGACCTCCAGTCCTGCACAGCCACTCTGCGCTATGGTGTTGGGAAATGCTCTCACTTCCGGGGAAGATAAGGAGGTAAGCTGCCCAGAGTCACGTAATTAAGCAAGTGGAGACACGGAGACCTGAATGCAAGACACCTAAAACGCCAAGTCTGTGTTCAACTCATGGTGTGAAACAGCCTCCCCAAATAACACTTGCACCACAGCATCTCAAAAGCCAAGTGCAGCACATCACTTTCTTCTCCAAGATGCGCACACAGAGACTTTGGCTTCTGCTCTTCCTCCCACCTCAAAGTAAATTCCCTTCAAGAGAACTAAGAGTCCTTCTGAGAGTCCTGGGCACGTTCTTTTCCTCTTTAAGAGTAAACCTGTCCATAAAGCATAGGTGTGCATTCTTGCTGTATATGAGCACAGGTGTCTGTTTCTTCTCTTGCGTAAATATGCCCACAAAGCACAGCCAGAACTCTCTACCCAAGGGTTCTGCATTCACGGGTTCAACCAATCTCAAGCTGAACATATTTAAAATAATTGTGTCTCTACTGAACATGTACAGACATTTTTCTTGTCATTATTCCCTAAATAATATAGTATAACAACTATTTATGTGGCATTTACACTGTATTAGGTACTATCATTATAGTCATACTATATTATTATAATAATCATCTAAAGATGGTTTAAAGTATGGGATGAGGTACATAACTTATATGCAAATACTACACCTTTTTATGTAAGGCACTTGGGCATCCATGCATTGGGGTATTCTGAGGGATCCTGCAATCAATTGCCCATGGATACCAAAGGACAACTGTATCGCCATCCTTTTGAGTGTATAAGTAGTAAAGGGTAGATATGGGGTATTGCTAGTGAGGCATGTAGATCCAGAACTAAAAACAATTCAAGACCAAGGAAGACAAATCAGTACCACAGGTTGTCTGAGTCAGTGAATTACAAGGTGGCAAAATAGTTCTGAAATCTCAAGCACAGAGACAACTGTGAAGACATTACCTCCTGCTCTGGGGAGATGAGATTGCTCATTATCATAGGATGTCAATGAGTCCTAATGAGGTAAGTCACAAGCCAGACTGAGACTTGTCATGACGACCTGGACCCTAGCACAGAGGGTGGCAGTTCAGGAGAAGCTGAAGGCGGGCCAGGGGAGGTGCACCTCCCACCCCCTTATGATTGGGAGGAGAATGTGGCTAGCTCTGGCCAATGGGCTGCAAGCAAAAGTGCAGTGAGTCTCTGCTTGGGGAGTGTTTAATTGCCCATTGACACACTGCAGAGATGGCTCTTCTGCCATGGGATCCTACAACATAGAGACAGTGGCTATTCTGTCACTCAGACTCTGACAATGAGACCAAAACCTTCTGCCCACTCATAATCAACATAGCACATGAGCAGGAAATAAATCTGCTGTTTTCAGCCACCAGAATGAGGAACTTGTTTGTTTCTGCAGTAAGAAGGGTCTCCTTTCTCACTGTTTTTTGCCTTTGGTGGCATCACAGGATACCCTAGAGGGTGTGTTTGATTTGGTCCTACAACTTGGGGCCTTGTGGTTGGTTGTATGTCCTGTGTTCAAGATTGCCAGTCCAGGTTCGAATTGAAGGGTCAACAGAAAGGTCACTAGAAACCACTTTATTGGGATGGCTGCAGAGCCCCCATTGGAGAGGTACAGGACACAGCTGAGCAGCCTTACTGGCTGGCCTCCAGTAGGAAGGGGCTCGTTTCTTCACAGATTCTTTGAGATGGGAACTTCTCTGTCTTGGAGCTTAAAGTTCCACATTGCTGGGCAAGCGATTGAATCTGGTCTGATCCGATGCCCTGGGGGGCTGCAGTGACTTTTGCTTGCTTTCTTTGCAAAATAGCAAACCAGTTTCACTTGGTAAAACAGGCCATCTTTTTTTTTTTTTTTTTTTTTTTTTTTTTTTTGCGGTATCAGAGCATTGAACCCAGGGCCTCATACATGCTTTGCAAGTGCTCCACCACTGAGCTGCACCACCAGCCCACTTTTTACATTTTTTAGAATTTTGAGTCGGGGAATCCCTAAATTGTGTAGGCTGCCTCTGGCCTCAAAATTACAATCCTCCTGCCTCTGCCTCCCAAGTGGCTGGGATTACAGGTGTGCACCACCACACTGGACTCGAATTCCTTCTTTTCATCTGGGTCAGAGTCCATGCTTCAGGGTAGGAGGGCCCAGGCCTGGCCAATCCCAGCACTGTAACTTCCTCAACACTTGGATGGTTCAGGGGTGAATACTCAACCTGAAAGGGCTAAGGAGCCAGTAAGGTTTGACACAGTAAATATGGGCTGATCCAACAGGTCATCCCACCTGAGGATGAAGCCAACACTGAGCACAGCAGGCCCCAGGACAGAGAGGCAATGATTCCTGGCTTCCTCACACAGCACCTGGTCTATCTGAGCTTGAAGCCTGCCTGCCATGAGTCTGTTTCTTACCTGTTGCTCCTAACAAATCACCCCCAAACTTAACTGCCTTAAAAAAACAAGTATTTATGGTCTTACGGTTTCAGCTGATGAAGAATCTGAAAACAACTTAGCTGGGTCCTTCTGGCTCTAGATCTCATGGGATCGCTGTCAAGCTGAGGGTGGGGCTGCAGTCTTGTCTAAAAGCTCCTCTGGGGGACAGTCAGCTCCCAAGCTCACTCCTTGGTCATGGGCAGGACCCACTTCCTCCTTGACTATTGGACAGAGGGCTCCTCACCATACCCCATGGGCCTTTTCAGGGACAGCTCACACTTGGCAGCTTGCTTCCCCAGCTGCCAAGAGATGGCAAGAGAGCTCACTTCCAAGACCCAGCCACAGTCTATTTATAACCCAACCTGAGTCCCACCTATGTTCAGAGGAGGGTAAATACCAAGGCAGGAATACCAAGACACAGGGTTCCCAGGGACTGTCTTAGAGGCCACCTGTCCTAGATGTGCCTTGTTTATACGTCAGGAAATTCCTCTTTTTGTGAAAGCCAATCTGGAATGACTGTCACCTGCAGCGAGAGCATCCTAGGAAATGCACTTCCTCTTTTGTGGGGACTATGAAGACTCCAGTCAAGGGCATCAGCTGGCAAATGAAAGATGGTGGTTGGTCCCCTGGGACCAACTGGCATATCCTGCAGCAGTGGGAGATATTTGGCCCGTAGTTCAGCCAGAAAGACACACTGACAACAGAACCAGAGAGCAGAGAAGGCCACTGGGCAGGGGCAGAGCCAGAGGCAGGAGCCAGGCTGAAGCAGCAGGAGAAGAAGCAGACAGACACTCCCCTCCTCCAGACCCAGGAAGGCCTGGGATGAGGTCACAAACCCAAGTGCCTACAAGAGCAAGGGAAGTGACATGAATTACTGAGGTCAATGTCTGTAAGAAAAACAAATCTGATCTTCATCTTCTCAGTTCTGAAGGGGTCAAGGTACGGAGGAATATTTCCTGATGTAATAAAGAAGGGGGGGCGGGCTAAGGAACGTGGAGGGCTGTAGCAAACGGAGCGGCCACAGCGCAGTTGGGAGGCGACATCCACTGGGCGCCAGCCTAGGGTGAGTGGGCAGGAACAGAAGCCCAGCGTGGCTGATGGGGTGAAAACGGGATCTGAGGACAGACCCTCCCCGCTCCCCGAGTGCCACCCAGCAGTCAAGGCCACCTTCCCACAGACAGCCCCTCCTCCCCATCCTTGTCCACTGGACGTGACACTGGCTGATCCCCTTCCTGCTCCCAGAAGCTGGGCTTCTACGGTTCAGCCCAGGTCCTCAGCCAAAGTAATTTCGCTGCTGCGGCAGGATAATTTATTGAAATATTGATTTGTGTTTCCGTTCTCGCCTTGTTTTGTTCTCTGTCTGTTACAAGAAGACAGGCTGCTGCTCGCCCTGTCCAGCCCAGCGGGGTTTGGGAGCCAAAGGGGCTTTGGGATGCTAAAGACTGGAGGGCGCAGGCACTGTCACCAGCAGGGGACGCTGCACGCAAGCGCCGGGAGCCGGGGGAGGCGGGACCGTGTACTGCACCCTGCCAGTCTCGCTCAGACATTCTGGGCTCCACTGACCGCTGGAGTCTCAAGCGATAAGATGTGGGTGGTGTTCGGACAGCTGTCCCCCAGTGTCCGCCGCCCACGGGTTTCAAGGTGCTCGAGTCCCTCTACTTTTTAACGCTGTAGGCGTCCTACAGAAGCTCCGCACATCCTCCTGCAAATTTACTGTCATCTCTACAGCAGCGCCTAACAGTGTGAGTGCGGATGCACATACTAGCTGTGATTTATGCTTTATTCTTTAGGGAATAATGACAATGAAAAACGGAAAGTCTCCCCCAATGTTTTCCATCGCAGTTGGTTGGGTCGGCAGAAGTGAAACCCACCTATATGGAGAGTCAAATTACTTTCTTTCTGCTAATGTTCCAACTTCTTTGAGGTTGGGTCTTCCTTGGATGGGTACAAAGGAGCCAAGGGACAGGGTCTTTGTCCTCGCTGGGTTTGGAACATTCAAGAGGCTTGGGGGTGCTAGAGGATAGCCTGTAACTGCATATTGACCTTGTGCCCAGCTGGAAGGGCAAGGCCCATGTGTGTTTAGTTTTTATTTAGTTATTTTTTGTGCTACTAGGGGTTGAACCCTGAGCACTTTGCAAGTGCTTTATTACTGAGCTGTACCCTCAGCCCTTTTTAATTTTTTTTTTTTTTTTTTACTTTTTATTTTTGAGAGAGGGTCTTGCTAAGTTATGCAGGTGGCCTCTGGCCTTGAACTTGTGATCCCCTGCCTCTGCCTCCTAAGTTGCTGGGATTGCAGGCATGAGCCTCCATGCCAGGCTCCACGTGCATTTTAGAAAAAGCCAGCTCTGGTCAGTGAGCAGGGAGGGGTTTAGGGAGGGGGCAGATGGGGTGGTTGCTGCAATGTCAGCAGAGTCAGGACCTGGGGGTAGCAGAAGACAAGAGGTGTCAGGGTGGAGATGATGGCGCAGAGATGATGCTGGTTTCTGGAGTTGGGGAGGAGGCGCTGTGGAGTGCAGTTGCCAGCTCAGTGGGAAGCAAGAGGCCCACAGTGCTGGGGGCCACAGGCAGGGGCATGGTTTTTCCCGCCCAGCTAGCTCACTGGGTGACTTGCAGTGGTGTTGCTTTAGGGAGTTCTCTCAATTCTCAGGGCACAGCCCTAGATGGTGCTCAGTCCAAGTACTCTGCCTCCATCAAGGCCAAGGGCCGGCCTGGGACCCAAGTTAAGCCAATATTCAAAAGGTCTAAAGCTGTAATCCCAGCAACTCAGGAAGCAGAGGCAGGAGGATTGTGAGTTTGAGGCCAAAGGCAGCCTGCATGATTTAGTGAAACCCTGTTTCAAGATAAAAACGGGGCTGGGGGTGTTGCCCAGTGGTAGAGCACCTGCCTAGCATGTGCCAGGCCTGGGTTCAGAATGTTTCCCCCAATATTTATAAATACATAGATAAATGGACTGAAAATCAGCTGAAGTGAGTTACAACCACCAGGTTCCTGCCTCGGGAACCAGCCCTTCCTTCCTCACTCCTCTGACTTCATACGGGCCGCCAGCAGCCTCTCTCCTGGTCTCAGGTGCTCCGAAAAACTCCTCAGGGCACAGATGTCAGCCTGAGACATCGGGGGCAGCTGGGCAGGTCTGGGTTCCAGGAGGGAGACCTGGACTGGCTGTGGGCAGGGCAAGGCACCCTCGGTTGGGGGCAGGGCCACTGCTGCTCGTCCAGCTGCAGGGAGCCCACTGGAAAAGCAGAGGTGTGGGCATCTCTCAGGGCCTGCCAGGGCCTCTCTGATGCCGTCTAGAGTGAGGGAAACTGTGTCCTGCCAGCTTCCCCACATGACTTACTCTGGCTCCAATAGGATCAGCCACTGCGACCTGCCTTCCTCCTGCTCCTCCACCACAGATGGGTCCTTGCTCTCTGGCTCACCCCAGACCTCGCCATTCTGTGCCTTTGTCAGGTATTATAGCCCAAGAACCTTTACTTCCTCCAAGTGAGGAGAAGACACATCTACAGAGGCCCCCCTTTATCCATGGAGGATATATTCTAAGCTCCCCAGTGGATGTCAGAAAACAAAGATAGTACTGAGCCCTATATATACTGTTTTCTCCTATATATATGCACAACTGTGTAAACTTTTACCTTTTCACTTCCCAGAAGCACTTTATGGTTTCTCTTGGTCACATCTCAATTGCCAGCATCATCCCTCCTACATTTTGGGGCCATTATTAAGTAAAGTGAGAGTTAATTGAATACAAGCACTGTGATACTGCAACAGTCTATCTGATAACCGAGACAGTTAATAAGGGATGAACGGGAGGATAGGGTATACAATATGGACACATTGGACAAAGTGATGATTCAATTACCAGGCAGGTCAGACTGGGACAATACGAAATTTTATCATGCTTTTCAGAACAGCATGCAATTTAAAACCTGGGAATTGTTTATTTCTGAAATCTTCCATTTAATGTTTTCAGACTGCAGCTGACCAAAGGTAATTGAAACAGTGGAAAGCAAAACTGTGGGTCAGAGGAGCCTACTGCATTTCTTCTGAGTCTTCTCCAGCCCTGGAAAGTCTGAGAGTTGCCTGTTTCCATTGGGAAAGAACCTACACTAGCTCACCTTGGTCCTCTGCCTCCTCCCAGCTCTGAAGGCATCTGACTGCTGGCTGCCCACTTGTCTCTGCATGGGTTTCTCTAGGAAAGTGTTTTTGTACCTGTTTGCAACTGTGTTAGAGTGGAGACCTGGTGTGAGCCCACGGTGCTCCTAGAGAGCAGCAACCTGAGCTCTGCAAGGGGATGGCGGCAGCATCAGCCATAGACCCTGCAGCCCAGCAGCCCTCTTGCACAGGTAGCTGCAGGATCCCAGGGGCCACAGTGGATGGGACCTTGCTGTACCCTGTGGCTGAGTGGTAGCTGTGGGTCCATCTCTTGAGGGAATGAGGTCTCTAAGCCCTGGGAATCAGACTCTTCACAATGAGAACAACTCCTGGGCCCAGCATGGGGACCCCAGAAGGCCAGGCCCAAGAAGTGGGCAGAGTGAGGCTATGGGTGAAGTTTTGGGTCCCCCTTAGCCAGGATGCAGGGGGACTGTGTGTGCAGACCCCTTCTCACCTGCTGAGTTGTGGCTCACAGCATGGAAACAAGGTTTTCTAAGAGGCTCACCTGCCCCCTCCAGGGCCCTGGATTGGTGGTCTCCCCAAGGGCTATGCCAGTGCTTGTGGGGCCCTGCCCTCCAAGACCCCTGTTCAGATACGGCCTCTTGTGACAGATGGAGGCTCCCTCCCTGGATGCCCTACTTGAGTGTCCTGTGGCCTGGTGCTAAAGCTGGCCCTGGGCATCTTCCTCCCCTCCTGGATGTGGTTGGCCACCATGAACACAGACCTAGCCTCACATGGAGACCTTCCTTGCTAGGCTGTCTGCAGAGCTGCCCAGACGTAGGGCACAGACACCCATGCTGGCCCTTGGGGCCTTCCTAGAGCAGCACCAGGGATGTGGTCCCAAGGAAGCCAGAGTCCACTGCTCATTCAGCACAACAGTGGCCATGGCCTGTCCAGCTCTGTCTGGGCTTTGCCAAACTCTCCCCAGGGCTGGCTGAGGTCTTGGCCAGGGCAAGGATAAGGAAGCAGTGCTGGTCCCAGAACCTCAGGCCCAGCTTGCAGGGGCCACTGAGCCCTTTCAGAACAGCCTGGACCTCGAGGATGGGTGTGCTACAGTCCTTGGGTGGCCAAGTGGACCGTGTCCTGCTCTATCCTGGCCCCTGCCGGTCTCTGTGGCCCTGCTATGGGCTGCCTGCCTGGGTCCCATTTCCTTCACACACGTGGCCATACCAGACATCTGGTCCTGATGTGTCCGCCACTCCCACTGGCCTCTGAGTTTGTGGAATCAGAATCTCCTTAAGGGCAAGGGTCTGGACTTGGGACTGTGTCCCAGGCCTGTCCAACATTTGAGTTCAGTAGCACCTGCTCCTTCACTCATTCATTCCGCAACTATTTACCGAACCCAGAAGAGGTGACTGGAAAGGGCTCACCCGGCAGGGCCTGACTCCAGCAATCCTGGCAACCATCAGCCTCCAGCCGGTCTCATGTGCCCTCCTTCAGGTTTATCCTTTACACGTAGCATCTCATGTAAACTTTACACCTGTCCTAAGATGCAGGAGCTGTTGTTATCCTAGTTTCCAGGTGAGAAACTGCATCTCAAACCATTGAAATAACTCGCGCCGATACAGTGAGAAGAGGTGCAGGTGCAGGTCAGAGGTGGGAGTTCTGTTGGCCTAGTTCTTCCAATCCTAGAGGGTCAGAAGGCAAAGGAAGGGCAGAGCCCCAAGACGGCCACCAGGTGGCGCTGCTGCAGCACGAACGCGTTACAGGAGGCTGGGATGGATGGCGGGACTCTCCCGATCAAGGCGGTGGTGAGTGTGTGTGGAGGGGACGCTTCAGCTGGGACCTAAGGCCAGGCACTGGGTCCCTCTCCTGCCCAGACACAGGTCCCACCCTGAATAAAGCAATTAAGACCTGTGCAAAAATTCTGTTCCAATCACTGCTCTCTGACACTTCCATTGTTTGCTCTGGAATGAGCTGAATTATTGATGCTCATCCCTCCTTCAGTGAAGGAGACAGGAAAATGGGATCCACATCCTGAAGACCAGCCTTCTAGGATCTGCACCTGCAACAGGGCAGCTATGCCAGCTGAGCACTGCCAAGTGTCAGTGATCAGACCGCAGACCCAATTCCAGGGCCACGGGCAGGTGGCAGGTCACAGGTGGGGCTCTCCTGGGCAGCTCAAGGATCCTGGAGGAGGGGGTGTCCACACCTCTCATCCGCTCTGGGTTCTTGGATGAGTTACCTCACTGGCCCAGGCTCCCCAGATGCCAAATGGCCACAACTGGAGCAGCCAACGCAGAGAAAGGGGCTTCCAGCCATGATGGTGTAGCAGGGCCTATAGCTGGTGCCCATGGATGTTCCTTTTCTCTGTCTACCTTGGTAATGACAAGTGAGGTGGACCAGTCCCTGAGGAGCTGACCAGCGCTGCTATGGATCTGGTTTGGCTGGTGCCAAAGCCATCTCAAGATGCCCTGGCCCCAGGGGATCTCAGAGCTGCCCTCCTGACCAGGCACAAAGTGAGCCACCATGCAAAGGCCTGGGCTGGGTTCAGGTGAGCAGAACGCACACTGTGGGCCTTTGTGGTAGCTGCTTCCCTGTGTGGGGGAGCTGTCTTAGGCATGGGAGCACACTGAGCAGCGTCCCTGGCTTCTGCTTGCCAGGGGCCAGTAGCACTCTGATCCCTAGTGTGGCAACCCAAAGTGTCTTCAGATACTTTTGGGTGGTGTGTGGTGGCAAAATCACTGTTGGTTAAGAGTATTTGGCCCAGAGGAAGGTCCACAGAGGAGGGGTAGGTAACCTGAAGTTTGTGTCCTACAGTCTGCAGCGTAGTAGAATGTGGCTCGTCCTTCCAGGAGCAAAGTGGCTTTACCACCGTGTGACCATGGGCAGGTGGCTCACCCCAAGCCGGCATCCTTACTGTCAGTTGGAAATGGTAATTGTGACTTTGGTCATCCCTGCTTACCTTCAGGCGATGCATTCCAGGACCCCCAGTGGGTTCCTAAACAGCGAGTTGTACCAAACCCTACATATACTCTGTTTTATCCCTTCAGACCTACGGCAAAGTGTAATTTATAAACTAGACATAGTAAGAGATTAACGATGCTAACTAATAATCAAATAGAATGATTATAACAATATATTGGCATGAAAGTGATGTGAATGTGGTCTCTGTCTCTTTCTCTTTCTCAAGATCAAGAGAAGTATTAACATTTTTGGACCATGGTTGACAGTGGGTAACTGAAACCATGGAAGATTAGGCCATGGATAAGAGAGCAACTGAACTCCACAGGGTTGTGAAGGTGAAGAGGACAGAGTCACATAAAGGGCTCTTGACAGTGCCTGACCCTAACAAGGCACTGTCCATGTCACTTGCATGAAAGCCCTCATGATTATTGTCATTGCTGTCATGTGCTGGGCTTTTACAGACTTTCTCTTACTGGAAAAACATTAAGTAACTTCCTGAAGGTCCCACAAATACCAAATGGATGCCAGGGACAGGGCCCCACTGTCCCTGCTCCAGAAACACATGTCCTACTGTGTGCTGCCTGACCTCCCCCAGGGTGGGTGCCCCAGGGGTCACTATGCAAGCTGGTTCAGACGGCTCAAAGCTCATCCAGACAGGTTCCGGGGAACCGCTGGCAAAGGGAGGGTAGGAAGGCAGGCCCCTCACTTGCGTGCTGAGACCCCCGGCAGCATTAACACACGTTGTTTCCAGCGCTCCTGGAAGCCTGGGCCATTAATGCCCACAGAAAGCCAAGCTACTAGAAGAGGATTCTCAGCATGAACCTTCTAGGGCCTGAACCACGACAGGTCTGGGGGACCCAGCTGAGCAATCCTCCTGCTAGGGTCTCAATGTTAGTGTCCCCTCAAAATTCATATGCTGAACTCTGATTTCCAGTGCAATAGTATTAAGAAGGGGGGCCTTTGGGAGGCCATTTGGATATGAAGACAGAGTCCCCAAGAATAGGACTAGCGCTCACATAGAAGAGGCCAGGGCGAGCCTATTTACCCTTTCTACCACAAGAGGGCGGAGCTACAAGGCACATTGAAGAATGGACTCACTAGACACCCACTCTGCTGGCACCTTGACCGACTTCCCAGCCTGGAACTGTGAGTAATAAACTTCTGGGTTGTTTGTTTGTTTGTTTTTGGTACTAGGGGGTTGAAGCCAGGGCCTCACACATGCTTTGCAAGTGTTCTACCCACTGAGCCGTACCCCCAGCCCATTTTTCACTCTTATCCTGAGTCAGAGTCTGAGTTACACAGGCTGCCACTAACCTTGAACTCGCAATCTTGCCTGCCCCTCCCGAGTTCTTGGGATGACAGGCATGCATCACTGCATCTGGCAACTTCTGTTATTTCTAAATGACCTGATCTAAGGTCTTTCTGTTCTAGCAGCCTGGATGGACGAAGACACATGCCAAGGGTAGTGTCTAACCCCTATCCTTCCTCTGGTCTTCGCAGTCTCTGGACCCAGAGGCTCAGGAGGGCAGGGGCTGTGGGCAGGGGAAGGCAAGGATCCCACAAGGCTGTCCAGGGTCCCTGCCTCAAGGCTGTCTGCCAGCGCTCACCCCATCTCCTCCAGCCCCTGTGTCTCTGGCCTTGCCGGCCTTCCCACCTGTGGCTGGGCTTGTCCAGCTCCTCTACCTTACAGGCAGGTGATGGTCGGGTCACATAGCAGGAGCACAGTGGTGTGGGTCTAGGGCCCTCAGCACATGGAGCCCTTACCCCAGGGCACCTCTCTCCTCTTGCCTTCTGCTAAGACACTCAGAGGCAGAATGTCTCAGACTTCTCGCCTCCAGTGCTGAAACATTCCAACTAGCATTCCACACGTCGTCCTGACCTGGCCTTTCACAACAAGAAACCTTGTGTCCTTCTCTGAATGTCCCCAAGTTTCTGATTCCCCTTCGCTTTGATTTTCACCCTCCCAGGAGCTACGTGAAATGAGAGCAGTTGAGTTGCTTTGGTACCGTCTCAAAAATCAATTGGAAAGCCAGTTGCTATGCAACCCCCGAGCGGTGCTGATGCTCTGCTCTGCTCCTGGCTGACGGCACATTGTATAAAATAAGATCAGCTTTTTTCCTTGGCTTTTTTTTTTTTTTTTTTTTTTAAGAAATAGAGGAAAATGTTGTTTTAGGAAAAACTTGAGATAACTCAGAGGCTTCTCATAAGCTACAAGACAAACAACATGTCACTCACATAAGTGCTACCAATTTTATCCCTGCTGGAGCCTGGTGGGGTCTGAGGACAAGCCACAGGGGAGTAAAGGGGGGGGGACCTGGTCTATTTCCACCACACTTAGGAAGGGACAGTAGGCGCTGAAGGCTGGGTCAAGGCCTTACAGTCCCCAGAGTCTACCCTGGTCATGGCACAGCAGCCACCTTGGTTTTGTTACACTGAAACCCCTCCAGAGGTGGGCTGGGCTGCTCCCTCATCTCCAGCTAAAGCTCTAGCTTTGCTTTTCCACTAACTGAACAAGCAGAACCTGTTTCCTCCATTTCCTCCATGGAGAGGTAGCTCCCAGGGAGCCCTGAGTTGGTTTTCACAGAGGGTTGTTAGAAACAAAGCGGGACCCACCCTCAACCCTGACTTCCCATTTTGTGGGGTGGTCTTTCTCTTTCACATGTACTCTCCAGAAATGCCAGTCACTGCCAGGCCCTCATCCCTCACTAGAACGGAAACAATGGGCCACTTGATCTTGGACTCTCAGAATCAAAAACTGGGAGTGAAATAAATCTCTTTCTTTATAAAGTAGAGGGCCTCAGGTATTTTGTTATGGTAACGAAAAGCTAACTACTACATTTATTCTGCCAACAGGGGCCAGACTAGTTCTGGCCATGAGGGAGGTGCCTACAAACCTGGAGTTTGGGTCTCACATGCAGGTAAGGCCATGTACCTGTGGCAGTCTGTGTCTTCACTCTGGTTAAGAGGGCTCTCCAAAATCTTCCCTGGGCATGCAGGTGGGTCCCCCAGCTTGGCCACAGAAAGTAGAAGACAGTGCTAATAAGGAAGGAGAACATAGATGCCTCTCCAACCATCTACAAGTCACCACAGAGATGAGGAGTTACGCGAAAATATGAATTCCCTTCTATGTCATTATTCAGATCAGGAACAAAATGTTGAGCATGATAGAGCCCTGTGGCATACCAATGGAGATCCCTATCTAGGGTGCTGGAGTTCAGGTAAATAGTGTTACTTGGATCCTCTGATATTTCAATGATTTTTAAAAAAAAATGTAATGAGTTTTTAATAAATTAAAATGTTCTCTTTGCTTATTAAAAATGCTTATTGTAAGAGTCAAGAGAATTCCATAAAAATACAAAGAAAATAAAAATTCATTAGATTACTCCCCAGTAGTAAATACAGTTGAGAATTGACATATGCCTCCCACTGTTTACAGTATATGTATGCATACATAAAATCGAGATACTGTAAATCTAAATCCTGTTTTTCAAACAAACAAATGACAAACTTAACTTTATGCTGCACCTGTTCCCCACAGCCCTTCAACATGCTTTGAAAACACAATTTATTGGCTAATATCCTACCACATGGACTTAACATGATTTATTTAACTAGACTCTTGATATTGGGCAATAGAGGTTAATTTTGTTTACATTTAGAAGTAAGTACATGACAGCTGTCTTGTTGTTAAAACTTGGTCCAGAACTGTGATAATTGCTTTGGAGGAGAGTCATAGATATGTATGATGGGGGGCAGGCATCCAGCAAATGAGACATAGCTTCGCATTTCCTTCTAGAAATATACATTTACACTCCTACCACAAGAGTGTTCATTCACCCAGACTAGCAGAAAACCTTCCTTTTTATTCTTAACAGTGTTGGTACTTTTAAAATGATATAGTCTTTTATTTCATTGATTAGTAGCAAAGCTAGATATTTTTCCATATCACTTTTTTTTAGCCATTTGTGTTTTTCTTCTATTAACTGTTTACTTTGCCAATTTCATTTTCCCCGTGATTTATAAGAGCTCTTCATGTACTAGGATATCTTTGTCATATTGCAAACGTTTTTCTTCCTTGGTGTTTGCCTTTTAGCTGCATTTTTTTAAGAGTTTTAAATTTTAAAGAGTCAAATATATCTATCATCCTATTTACAACTTCTACTGGATTTATGTCTGTATCTTAGCACCCTGGCATCCAATCCCATCTGACCTCAGAAGCTAAGCAGGGTCGGTCTGGTTAGTCCTTGGATGGGAGACGGCTTGGGAATACCAGGTGCTACAGGCTAGGGAGAAGGACCTGGCAGCCCAATCTGGAAACAATCCACCATTGCAAACCCTGTGAATAGCAGAGAAGCACTGACGATAGCACCAGGCATGGTACAGTGCTAGAGAATGTTTTGTTCTGTTTTACATAGGGTCGCTACGAGTGGGACACGACTTGATGGCACCTAACAACAACACAATAACAGCTGGATTTATGCTTAGCAAGCCCTTGACAATATTTTCTTCTTATGTGATTTAAATCATTGAATGGTGTTTTGGCTTATATTGACCTATGATAATTTAATTTATTATTTATTAAGTTTATATTTATCATATACTTATTTATAATGCTTAATAACCATTGCATTTATATTTAACAAGAGTTACATTATCTATGTTGTTGTTAGGTGTCATTGAGTTGGGTCTGACTCATAGCAACCTTATGTACAATAGAACAAAATACTCCCTGACTCTGCCAGGCACATGATCTTTTTTATGTTTAAGCCCATGGTTGCAGCCACTGTGTCAATCCATTTAGTTGAAAGTCTTCCTTTTATTTATTGACCTACCACTCTCCCTAACATTATCTATAGGCAGGAGTATTTCCAGGTATCTATTTTATTCAACTGGTGTGTCTGTTCATGCTTATGCAAATATAGTTATTATTTTAATTATTTTCACTTTTCAAGATGTTTGAAGTCAGTCTCTTTTTTGTTTGCTTGGCTTTCAAACCTTTCTCAGCCATTTTTGACTGCTTGTGTTTCTGAACAAACCTTAGAATCATTTCATCAAATTTCCAGTTATTAATCTGGGAAAAACCAACAGGTATAACATATTGGTCTTTCCACACAGAATGGCATGTGTCTCTTCATTTATTTTCACTTTTCCCTAGCAAAAACAATGTGCAATTTTCTTTCTGTAGGCCCTCTGTCTTGCCGGCACTATTTCAGGCACTTGATATTTTTGGTTACTATCACACTAACAACATTAATCATACAGGGAACTTTATTAGTCCTATTGCCAGGGTGTCACTAGTTCACATGGAAGTTATTGATTTTTGCATTAACTGCCTTATACAGCAGTGCATTATGACGTTTCAGTCAAGGAGACACCTTGTATACAATGGTGGTCCCATAAGACACTGCCTCATGACGTTGTGGCTGCTTAGCTGTGTAAGCACCCTGTGGTATTTGCTTAATGATGAAGTCCCCTTTTGCACATTGCTCAGGAGGCGAAGTGATGTGCGACTGCATTTGGCCTCATCACTAAACTCTGACTAACTCTATAGGTTTTTACAATGGATTCTTCTGGGGTTTCTTGGCGCATGGTTAACAGCAAACAATTATAATTTTGTCTGCTTTTTTGTTTTGTGTCACATAAACATGTCTAGAAGTTCCAGAACCACAGTAACAAGCTTCTGTGTGTTTTCCTTGTTTCCATTTTCCCTGCTGCTGCCTACAAAGCAGCATTTTCCAAAGCAAGTTCTGTAGAATATGGATTATGTGAGGAGAAGAGTTCCACTGAGGAACAAATTCGAGAAGCGATGTGTTCTGGCCCACTTCTTGGAGATTCCCCACGCAAGTTCCCATCATGAAGCCTCTGGGAAGCGTCACCCTCAGCAACATCTGTTTTCCTTTGCTTTGCTTTTCCTTTTGTTTTTGCAGTACTGGGGGGCTGAACCCAGAGCCTTGTGCATACTCCCCAAGCACTCTACCCTAGAGCCACACCCTTGCCCCATTTTGGTTTTTATTCTTATTTTATTTTATTTGTGTCAGGTTCTCGCTAAGTTAAGCAGGCTGCCTCTGGCCTTGAACTCATGATCCTTCTGCCTTGGCCTCTTGAGCCACTGGGATTACAGGTGTGTGCCACCATGCCTGGCATGTTTTCCAAGCATTGTTTGACCCCTCTATTTTCCTGTGTAAACGTCTAGTCACATCCAAAGAATCAGCTGTGTGGAATACTTTTAGGTAATTGTGCTTCTTTTTCCACGTTCAAATAAAATTTTGGTGGTCATGCTACCTTCTGTTATGAGTTTTCTCAATTTTATTTTTAGTTTTATTTATTTATTTTTATTTTTTATTTTTTTATTTTTTTTTTTGAAGTCCTGGGGGACTGAGCCTAAGGCATTGTGCATACTTTGCAAGCCCTCTACTGCTGAGCTACACCCCTAATCCCTTTTGTATTTTTTACCTTGAGACAGGGTCTCACTAAATTACATAGGTTGCCTCTGGCCTCAAACTGGCAATCCTCTTGCCTCTGCCTCCTGAGTCTCTGCAATTACAGGCATGAGCCACCAGGCCTGGCAGTTTTCTCCTATTTTTAATTACAAGACACTGTCCCTCCTTAGCTGCTGTGGACCAGTGGCCCCCTTGCCCTGTCCTCTGTCTTCATCATCTCAGGGACGCTCCCAGGGTCTGCTTTTAGCTGCTCCCTCCCCGGTAAGCAACTGCTGCAAACCACTCTTGCCCAGACTCCAGATTTCCCTGCAGGGCCCAGACCCAGGTGCCATCTTCCCCCGGCCACCTTCGCTGGATGGTACCCACACCTCCCTGGCAGTGTGCCCCCACCGAACTTAGCTGCTCCCCGTGCCAGCGGCTCCCCTTGGGTTGCCCTCCTTGAGCGTGTGTATTAGTCAGCTTCTTGTTACTGTAATGAAACACTTAAGACAGGCCAAATGTTTACTGAGCTCCATGTGGGAGGTCCAAAGTCCAAGAGCAGGTGGCCCTGCTGATGTGGCCTCTGGTCGGGGTGGTACCTCACAGTAGGAGCACGTGGAGGAGCGAGGGCCACGTCTCCAACAGGGCAGAGAGAGCACGGCGAGGCCCCACACCACTTCTCCGAGCACACTCCTCATAACCTAAGGAGCTCTTGTGAGTCGCAACCCCAGAAGGTTCCAGCACCTCTCAGGAGTGCCAACCCGAGGATCAGGACTAACACATAGGACTTTGGGTGACATTTGGCATCCAAACCAGAGCAGGTGGGCAGCATCATGTGCACCCACCTGCACCACGTCCTCTCTGTGTGGCCTTCAATCTGTCCTTCCTTCCTCCCTCCCAATAGCAGTGCCCAGGCCTCAGTGCCCTCAGCTTCCCTGGATGGCAGCTACATCCTCCTGAGTCACTACGCTTACCCAACCATTCTGCACATCGGAGCCCAGGGACCTTCTTATAAATGTACATCAAATCACGCCACTCTGCCTAGAAGGGTCCTCACGAGAAGGTTAATGCCACGGCGGGTGGGCAGGGCCCTTGCCCCCTGCCTGGCATCCTTCAGCAAAAGCATCTCCACTCTTACCTCCCACAGGCTTCCCTCCACACTCAGCCACTCTCTGTTCCTCCAGCACATACTGTTCTTTCTCCCCTTCCAGCCCTGGAACTCACACCATCCCCCTAATGATTCCTCCCCTTTCGCTCGACTCCACCTTTAGCTCCCAGCTGAACTGTCACTTCCTACATAGGTAGCCTTCCCTGGCCTTGCACGTCAGGATTGCCTGGCCCACATTTCCTCCATCAATGCTCTGCCCCAATCTGTTACAATTGCCTCCTTGTCAACTCTCCCTTCTACAAGCAGTCCCCTGAGGACAGGGACTATTTCAGTGATTACTCAGCCAGCGCTTCACACATAGAAGCCTTGCAAAAACAAATATATAGTCAATAGATGATGAGTTTTGTAGTTAGCAAACTAATGCAACAAGTTATATGAATAGATTTCTTGATATTCAAAATCTTTGCATTCCTGGATAAGCCCTATTTCACCATGGGCGAAGGTTTTCTTTATGCATTATTTAATTAAACTCTCGGTGCCTCAGGATTTTGATGTTTATTTTTAGAAGTGACATAGGCCTGTACTTTGTTTTGAACATGCTACCTTTGGCAGCTTTGGGTGTTTGGGTCAGACTGACTACAAAAAAATGAATTAGGTAGGTTTCAGAATAGTGTATGGCTTTATATGGTATTGTATTATCCTTGCTTAGTAATTCCTTGAATTAAATAAGAGTGCTGTAGCAAAAATAGATGATCAGACTCTCTTCGTAGGGCTCACGTAAGATAACTTTGCAAATTATAAAGAACTTGGCTTCCTTTCGTGGTTCTAGGGCCCAGAGTGTGTTGTTCTACATTTTGGAGAGTCAGATTTGAAATATTCCCATTTCCCCCAGGAATTCCTTGGTTTCTTCTGGGGCTCCAGGTCCCTGACACCTTTGTGTCCTCAAATTCAGATTTTGACTTTCCATCGATATTCTGACGGTGACTGTAGTCTTATCTCTACCTACGTAGCTGCAGCAGTTAAAAAGAAAAAGAAATGGCTTTGAGTAGGGACAACTCGGCACAGAGCCTGCCAAGGAGGTTTTGCTTCGTTAGGTATGCAAGCTGGGGAAAGAGATGCTCCCCACTGTCACCCATCATACTGGGGATTGAACCCAGGGCCTCATGCATGCAAGGCTCAGCCACTGAGCCGAACTCCTAGCCCCTTTTCTATGGTGTTTTTTATTTTGAGACAGGATCTCTCTAAGTTACACAGGGAGCCTCTGGCCTCAAACTCACAACCCTCCTGCATCTGCTCCTGAGTTGCCAGAATTACAGGCATGTGTCACCGTGCCTGGCCAAGAGACGGACGCTCTTTAAGACAAATGAGATCCAAGGCTTTGCCAGCATCAGTGAACAATGAACCTGACATCATTTCCAAATTTTTGCTTTTAACCAACATAAAAAGGACCAGGTGGGGAACACAAGCTGTCACCTGGCGTCCAGACCAATCCATGGGACAGCGTTTCTCCCCTTTCTGCCCATCATGTAGACCAGACAGTAAGTGCCAACATAGTACAATAGTGTGTAAACTCAGATATTGGGAAACCCACCCAATTCAGTCTTTTTTGTAGCCAATGTGACTCCTCCCCCAAAGCTGTCCAAGGCAGCATGCAAGTCAAAGTACAAACCTGTTTTCCACAGGTTTGTAAGGAAAGAAACAGGTTTTCCAATTTCAGGACCGTCCAAAAGGGGAGGTAACGAAGCCCATCCCCCATGCCAAATGCTTGGGAATTCCTAAGACATCAGCAGGTCCTGGCCAGAAATGGCAGAGCTGGAATGACCCGCCTGGGGTAGGGGGGAAGATTCACCCTGCTGGCTCCTGGGGAGGCAGAAAGAGGCCCACAGCAGGAGCCCAGGAGTTAGGACCCAGCCTGGCCTTGCGCTGTGTCTTCGTGGTCAGTCACCCCCCACACCTGGGAGGTGGGGCTCAGCAGCCCCTAGCTGTGCTACCGTGAAAGACAGGAAGAGAGGGCTGGATATGGAGAATCACCTGGCAGCTTCCTAGCAGGGCTGACGGCCTGGGTGCTTTCTCTTCTGCCAGGAGAAGCATGTGTAGGTTATAGTTGTCCCAGGTTACAGTTGTCCCTCAGGATGGGCAGAGGTTGGTCCCAGGACCCACATGGACCCCAAAATCCACAGATGCTCAAGTCCCTTCTATAAAATGACAGAGCATTTGTGTATAACTTATGCATAGCCTCCTGTATACTTTAAATCACCTGTGTTAATGTTGGTAGGTGCTGTCTAGTCAGGTCCAATTCATAGCGACCCTATCCATGTACAACAGGAAGAAGCACTCCCCAACACTGTGCCATGCCCGGCACTATGTCAGTGATTTTCTGCTATTCAGAGGGTTTTCAATGGCTGATTGTTTTGGGATTGTTTCCAGAGTGGACTGCCGGTTTTTTTGGTGCTGGGGATCGAACCCACAGCCTCAGAGTGTGCAGAGCAGGACTCTACCAACTGAGCTAAACCCCAGCTCAAATCACCTCTAGATTACGTATAATACCTAGTACAATGGAAATGCCACGTAAGTAATTAAACTGTGATATTTTAGGCAATAATGACAAGAAAAAAGGCTGGACATGTTCAGTACAGATACAATTTTTTGTCATGTTTTGTTTTGCTTTTTGAGACAGAGTCTCACTCTGCAGCCCGGGCTGCCCTTTAACTTGTGATCCTCCTGCCTCAGCCTCATGAGTGCTGGGATTATAGGCTTACACCACTATTATGGTTTGAATATGAGATGTCCCCCACAGGCCCTGTGTTGAATGCTTGGAACCCAGCTAGTGGTGCTATTTTGGGAGGTGGTGGACAGCAGGAGGTGGGGCCTAGTTATCTCACTGGGATTGTCCCTGGAAAGATATACCCTGTCCCTTCCCCAACCCTTCATGTCTCTGTCCCTGTGTCTCTCTGCTTCCTAGTTGCCATGAAGTGGACGGCCTTCTCTTCCACACATTCCTGCTGCCGTGATCTGCCTTCTCTCAGGCCCAAGGTAATAGAGCCAGCCAACTCTGGACTGAAACCTCCCTTCAAGTTGCTTCTCTTGGGTATTTGTCAAGCAATGAGAAAGGGTGATTAACATAGCCACCATTCCCAGAAGATGTAACGTTTTAGAAAATATTTTTGATCCTTGGTTGGTTCAATCCATGAGTGCTAGAGGCACAAATGGAGAGTAGACTATGTACACCTTTTCTGATATTTTAGTATGAACCTCCTCTCTTTTTTTTTTTGGATTAAATATGCCAGAGGTTTACTTTCCATACATTCTTCTTGATTGAGTCTATTATTTCTATTTTCAAATTTATTGATTTCTGTTTTTTATGAACCAGTTTTCTTATTCATGCTCTTTTTGGGATTTTGGCCTTGTTGAAAATGTTCTAATGTGTTGAGCTGAATATGGGGATAATTTGTTTCCATTCTCACATGTATGACTTTGGAAAACACCTTTAATTTGCCTCAAAACACAGCTTTAGCCACATCCCTTAAGTTTCAATATGTAGTATTCTCATTCTTATTAGTTTGACACATTGTCTACAATTGCAGTTCTAATATTCTCCTTCCTGATAGGTGTTTAAAAAGCTTTTTCAAATGGATTAGATTTTTTAAGTTTATAAATCCTCCCCCAGCCCTCTCGTATGCTCAGATTTGGTGCACTTTGTTGGACAAAAGTGCCTGATCAGCTTTTTCTATAGAAAAATTCACTGATATTTTCTTTGTAATCTAAATATTTTTATAACTTTTAAGCATTCTATGATTCTATGAAAAGAAGATGCATCTTTCTGTAGGACAAAGGAAAAAATGAAATAAGTACTAATTTGCTTTATTCATTATATCTCTGTGCCTTTTAACATGTAATCTGTTAAAGAACTTGGAAAGCGTATTAGACATTCTTCCAGTTAGGTTTTAATCAATGTCTCCTTGGCTCCTAATGGTTTTCTTTGGAATACTTTACATTGTTCTGGGGTGCATAAAGATATATAACAAGTGTCCTCCCTGTGGCTGTCTTCAGTTACTTTAGAGTGACAAGTATTGAGGGTGTGAGAAGGTCAGGCTCAAGATCAACTTCTGGGGCACACTCTGCCTCACGAACACGTCACTGCTCTTCATTTTACATTGTGTGCCATGTGAGTCATGTGCAGTTTGCTTTAACTTTCTGAGACTGAAATTCTGGCTTTGAGCAGAAGCATTTAACCCTTCACATAACTGCCACACTTGATGCATTTCATCTTGCTATAGGTGATTTTTTATGCTCTGAGTCAGACCACGGACTCTGCGGTCCGGTTGCCTGAGTGAGGCACTGGCTGCTCACCAGATCATTAAGCCTCCATAGCCTGCACTGCCAATATGCTTGTGGACTGAGTTAACATATACAGAGGGCCATCCACACTGGCTGACCCGCAGGTCCACTCCCTTCCTCACTGTCTCTTTCAGCATGACCTTCTATTCTTTCTGCCCCAGGTCACTGGCTCTGGTGGCTTTCTACTCAAACATACATCTACCCAGACATGCATCTATGCATGCTGCTAGGAAAGAGGGTTCCAAGTTTGATAGCAAGAGGAGGCAGACAGAGCAAGGGGGCCCAGCGGGAGCAGAAGACATGAGGTAAGGGGAGAGGAGGGCACAGATTTAGGCAAGGTCAGGAGTCATAGTGAAGAGTACATGACTCATGAGTTTCTAAAGCTCTGATGGTCACAGCAATGCCACCCTGGAGGTGACTGTCTCCCTAGGCCAGACCAATGCCTGCAGATAATGAACAAACCAAGTGTGTCTTTCATATGAAAACCAACCAATCCGGAGCTCATATTTCCAACCACCTCCTTTATCAGACTCTACATTCTGGGCCACTCTCCACCTGGCCTAGTCACCCCAGGTGGACCTGACAACTTGGTACAGCCCTTATGTCCCAGAGCCTGCTGGGATTTTTCAAACTGCTCACCCTGCCTTCCTCAATCTTTTCTGCAGAGAAAACAAGGCTCTTGCCCAGGTTTTCCTCTCTCCTTTTATCCCCTGGTCTTCCCTATGCTTTCGTAGGTGGCCCAGCCAGGTGCGCCTGACCACCACCTCTTGCAATCCATGAGCAACAACCATCTCTTCAACAGCAGCAGCTGCCTGATCTGTTGACCTGACCATGCTGAATAGTAACAGAACCCGCGTTTTAAAACAAGGGTAATGTGGAAAGGCACAGGGTACAGGGGGACCCACAGCTTCTTGTTTCTTACAGGAGCGCCACTTATCCACAGCGTGGCAGAGTAGTTGGGCAAACACATGCTCTCCAAGGAGGGCCAGGCTTCACTCATGGCCTCATCATTCCAGAGCCAGGAGGCTCTGGTGTGGCGGGCAGGCCCCCACTCACTCACCTTCCCATGACTCAGCAGGATGATCCGCACCAGGACAACGTTGATGTGGGCACCCAGGGACTCGTCATGATAGATTTCATTGACCTGAAAGACAACCAGGGTGGCATCATCAGGAATCATGGACAAAGAGCAGCCCAGGCTTTGCACAGGATATCACCATTCAACCAGCTTACGGGTGGGACCCCAGGGAATCTTGCCCGACTCCTTCCTCTTCCCACACTCACACAGGACATTATCATCACCTCCAAACCACCTCAACAGCCCCTGTATGGATGACCACAGCCCTTCCTGAGAGACTCTTGTTGTCAGCCCAGGGATTCTTCACCCGGAGCCTGAACTTGGACCAGGAAACTGAGCTCCTTACATTTGCGTAGCCTCTCACTGAAACGTGGATTTTCCTTCAAGGAAGAAAGTGGACAACAAACACAAGCAGCATGGGCCATGCCGGGACTGTTCCCAGCAGCAATCACTTCAAGGCTGTTGCTGCTGTTGTGAAATGTTATCTCTGCACATTGCTACAATCGTTCCTCCACATCTGCAGGTTCCACATCAATAATCCAGCCAACTTCTGATAGAAAATACTTGGAGAAAAATGTTGCTGAACATGTGCAACTTTTTCTCTTGTCATTATTTCCTAAACAGTCAACTATAACTACTTATAAGGCATTTACACTGTATTAGGTATTATAAATGGTCTAGAGATGATTTTTGAAGTGTTGAAAAGCTGCCATATTGAAGACAGAGGTGTGCCTGACTCATGCCATGATATTTTCAGTCGCATATTGTGAAAGCTGGATGGTGAATGAGGTAAAAAGGAAAAGAATTGATGCTTTTGAATTATGGTGCTGGAAACCAATACTGAATATACCATAAACTGCCAAAAGAATCAACAAATCTGTCTCAGAAGAAGTGCAATCAGAGTGCTCCTTGGAAGCAAGGATGGCTACACTGAGTCTTATGTATTTTGAACATGTTGTAATCTGAGCAGGATCAATCCCTGGAGAAACACATCATGTTTGGGAGAGTGGCAGGTCAACAAAAGAAAGGAAGACCTTCAACTAGATTGACTGATACAATGTCTGCAACAATGGGCTTAAACATAAAAAAGATCGAGTGCCTGGCATGGTTTTGGGTAGTGTTTTGTTCTGTTGTACATAGGGTTGCTATGAGTCAGACTTGACTCGATGGCACCTAACAACACTAACAATAAAGAGATAATTTAAAGTGTACTGGAGGGTGTGTGCAGGAGGGCATGCCCAGCTTACATGAAAACACTGACATATTTTATTTAAGGGACGTGAGCATCTGAGGGCATCCTGGCATCAACCTCCTGCAGATACTGAAGGAAAACTGTACTTGGAAATGGGGGGCCATCTTAGACCCACCGCTAGATCTGGCCTTTTAACCTGCTAATGAAGAACCACTCTTATGTGCTGAGCACAGTGGCACACACTTGCAATCTCAGCACTCAAGGGGTGGAAGAAGGAGGATGGTGAGTTCAAGGCTTGCTTGGGCTGCATAACAAGACCTTTTCTCAAAATAAAGATAATAAACAAATAGGCAAGCAAATAGTTATTACTGTAGCACAAAGTCCCTTTCTTTGTTTGTTTCAATAGCTGTAGCTCCTACAGTTGACTTCTTTTGTAATCTATCAATATTTTATTTTTGTGGATTTCTTTTTTAACATTTAAAAACATTATTCTGAGCAGATGCCCATGGAATTTTCAAGATATCAGAAGGGTCCATGAAACACAGAAGGGGATGAGTCCCTAAACTCCCCAGTCCAGCCAGCACCTTTTCTCTTGGCCTGACTCCTTCCAGAAATATGGGTCAGCTGTTGGAGGTTTCTTTCCCACTGACACTACCCCATCTTCCTACCACACATACTTGGGATCCCCCCTGGAATTGTGCCCTCACTGTCACCTCCTTCACTGGCTGACCAAACCCTCTCCATTGTGGAAAGCAGTTCATCCTAGGAATAATCTCCACCTGGAAGGACCCCCAGGACTGACCTGACCCTTACCAGCCCTGGCCATCCATCACTAGGCAGCTATACCACCTCTGTTTTCCCTCCGATAGGCCCAGCTTCCAGAGCAGAGCAGCTGAGGACAAGCAAATACTTGTTGAAAGAATAAATCAGTGGGTGCCATTGCTGAGTGGAGGGGCATGGACTGGCCACACTCCACTCCCTGTGTGCAGTGGAGCCCAAAGGCTGCTGACTGGACCTGTGTGCTGACTAGGCCACACCTCCCAGTGTCCATTGACATCTTGGGCTAGTGTTGCACACACTCTGCACCACAATTTTTAGAATCTCTATCTGAGCAATTAAATTTCTACTTAAAAACTGGGGGTCCCCAAGCCCCAGGCCATGGACCAGTACCTGTTAGTAACCAGCACTCAGCAGGAGGTGAGTGGCTGGTGAGCAAGTGAAGCTTCATCTGTATTTACAGTTACTCCTGATCAATCCCATTACTGCCTGAGCTCTGCCTGTCAGATCAGCACCACCCCTACCCGTCCATGGAAAAACTGTCTTCCACAAAACAAGTCCCTGGTGCCAAAACAGCTGGGGACCACTGCTGTAAATAGTAGGAAGACACCTCGGGAAATCTGAGAGCTATTAAGGAAAATCAAATCGTGATGGATGAGATGGAGAAGCACAGGCGGCTTGTGAGACAAGGAGATGAGTGGCCACTCTCACGGTTGCTGTGGTCGAAGCTGGCACCAATTAGACAGCAGAGCTAATGGGCTAACCACTCCCCAGGGCAGTTACCCTCCTGCCCAACACGCAGCTCCTCCCAGGACTTCCTGTACAGCGCGTTTACTTTCTGATTATAGTTTGGTTCCATCCCCTTTCACTCTCCTTTTGTGTAGGGAAGGGATGACTGCTCAGACCTCCAGGAACATGCATCAGACGGTCACCATGACTCATGCTATGGGCTGGGCTTGAGGCCCCTGCATCTGCCACCTGGTCACGGTGGAAACTGGGCCCTGAGGGCCATCAGTCAAATACCCAGGTGCTGTCTTATCACCAGTAGCTGGCAGGGATGGGATGCCCAAGGGAAACCTCCAGGTTTCCAGGGAGGCTCTGCCAACTCACCCATCCTCTGCCGCCTGCTCTGTGAGATCAGGATGACAGTCCCCACTCATAAAGCTGTTTGAGGGTTCCATTTCCACACGTGCCATGGAACAGTGTTTGTGAAAGCCAAAACTGTGTGCTTTTCATTGCTGGTGAACCACATTGCCCAGTTGCTCCCCATGAGGTTCTGGGAGTGAGTGGATACCCCCAAACCACAGACATTGCTCAGGCTCAACCTAGGTCTTTTAGTCTATATTGAGACAATAGCCTTAAAAACCAGTTTTTCTTAAGAGAGAAAGGCATTTTCTAAATTCCCAAAGTATTGTTTTTCCTGTGATGAGCAAAGCCTGGCCTGCTGGCCTCCAAGTTCTGCTGGAGATCATGGTGTGGAACAGCCAAGGCCATGGAAGGTCCTGCTGCAGCCGGCAGGGGCAGGAGAGAGCAGCAAAAGAGAATGGCCAGCAGCGTGTGGAGACTGCATATCCTTTCTCCCACATTTACCCTGTGCTCATTCACGACTCAAATTAGGGGCAGGGAGAGTATAGTGTATAGAGTATAGAGTATAGTGCTGGTAGTCAGGCAGGTGGACAACAGAGTGCTTGAGCCTTGCTATGGTCCAAGGCAGGACAGAAAGATGGGGACAGGGAAAGGAAAAGAGCTTTTAACTCCAGGATCTGGTTTGAATCTCACCAGCTGAGAATCAGGAACTTTGACACAACTTCCAAGAAAACTGCTGTGAGGGCTGCCTGCAGAGAGACATTATTCTCGAGAGATATTTTAAATAATAAAAATGTTAAAATAGTAGTAAGTCATGCTTGCCTGCAGCCGCACCACTGTTGTGTCAGATCTCAGAAGCTAAGCAGGGTGGGGTCTGGTTAGTACTTGGATGGGAGCCTGCCTGGGAACACCAGGTACGGTAGGCTTGGGAGAAGGACCTAGCAACCCACTCCCCCAAAACAATCAGCCATGGAAAACCCTATGAATAGCAGAAAAGCACCAACAATAGTGTTTTGCCTGTTGTACATAGGGTCGCTATTAGTCGGATGCCGACTCAACGGCACGTCTAACAATCAAAATATAGGAAACCTCTGAGTTTAACCTATGCGACAAATGGGATTAGGGGCCATGTTCGTACCCAGATAGCTCACATCTTTCTGTTAACTTATTCTAGTAACACCTCACTCAACCCACCTTTTAAAAATATTGTAAAAACACCTGAGGGCTTCTTTCTTCTCTTAAAAAGCCCACATTTATGTCCCAAACCTACTACCAAACTAACCCAGCTTTATTTCACTCTCTGACTTGTCCTGAATCCTTTTCTGTGAGGAAGCCAAGGACCTGGCTTAACCTGAGATGAGGTCCCAAACTAGGGGGAACTCCTCAGGCGAGGTGGCAGTGCTGAGCTGCATATCTCACTGCTGCTGACATTCTGAGAGGGGATGAACTGCCATAGGATGCTTCAGAGCCCCCAGATGGAGACCCCACCTGCTTCAGCAGTAAGCAACCCCGGGAGGGGGTGCAGATCCACGTGCCCCAGGAACATGTGGGCTGCAGGGGAGGAGGGTGGACTAGCATGGCTGCTGCAGACCGGACAAGCGTAAGCGCCAGGGCCTTAGCGTCTGGGCCACCACAAGACATGGGGGAACAGATGTGCATCGAGGCAGGCCAGGCAGCCACGCACATGTTCCCACCCCAGGGGACCAGGGACGGGGCAAGAGATGAATCCCATCACAGGCACATGCGGGAGTTCTAACACCCAATGGCATGGTATTCAGAGGTTGGCGCTTTGGGAGAATTAGGGTTATGAAAGCAGGCTTCCTCAGATAGGGTTAATGTCCTTGTGGGAAGAGACACCAGAGAGCTGGCTCCTTCCTCTTCTTCCTCCATCTTCGCCCTCCCTCCTCCAAGTAAGGACACATGAGGTGGCCCTCTATAAACCAGAAAGAAGATCCTCCCTAAGGAATCAAGTTGGCTGCCAACCTCTACCTCGGAAGTCCCAGTTTCCAGAACCGTCTGGAAGAGCCTCTCATTCAAGGTGGGGCATTCTGTCCTACCTGCTGTGCTGATGGGTTGACCCCATGGCCTCGTGCATACTTTGCAAATGCTCCACCATGGGGCTGCACTCCCAGACCATTTTTATTTTTTATTTTGAGTCAAGGTCTCATTAGGTGGCACAGGCTGCCTGTGGCCTCGAACTCATGATCCTCCTACCTTAGCCTTCTGAGCTGCTGGGATGACAGGCCTGGGCCCTTCGTGGAAGGTGGACTGCAGAGGTGGAGGTGTGTATTAGCTATGTAGGGCTCAGATTCGGAGATGAGTAGAGAAGGGACTGGAGGTGAGCAGTGTGGGTTGGAATGGGGGACCCCCTCCCCACAGCTCTGGGATACCCTGAGGCCTTCTAGCCTGGTCCTTCTGGCTGGAAAGTGGAGACTGTCTCTCTTTGCTCCCTGTGGGGCTGGGGGACAGAGAGGTCCTAGGGTCATCTCTCAGAGCATCCCCAGAAAATAACACTCAGACACTACTCTGCAGTTCTGAGGGCCTCCGGGGAAGCTGAGTGGGCCCTGGCTGGGTACCTGGAGGGGACCCTGCCTCAGGTGCTGCCCTGAGCCTGTGCTCACAGGCCTCTGCAGGACCGGAAGCCGGAGCAATAGGGATGCTGAGGCTCTGGGCAGGATGTGTTTCCTGCTCCCACAGGGCAAAGGTCAGGGGCAGGCTGGCTCCCCATGGGACCTCCTCCAGCTTTCCTGGCCCCACTCACAACCCGAGGGTGGGGCTTGTGCCCTTGGACATTGGGACAAGAGGGGACCAGCCACCCCAGAAACTCTACTGCTTGTCAGCAAGCCTGATGACACGGAGGGGCCATGTCAGGACTACTTGCCCACACAGTGCTGGGGTGTGGGGGTCAGATGCTGAATGAGGGCTGCCAGGCTGGGAGTCCTGGGCCCCGGAGAGCCACCAGGCTGCCCTGGGCTGCTAGGAGCTGGAGGGCCGGGCAGGAGTGTTCCCAGTTGCCAGCCAGAGAGAGGGGCAGGCGTCCGGTCAAGCACACGGCCAAGGCCTGCTTGCGAGGATGCTCAGCCCTGTTGGCCATGGGAGCTCCGACCGTGGTGCGTCTTCCACCATCTTCTTCCTGAGGAGGCTTCTGCCTGTCCATGCAAGGCCAGACCCCAAAAGAGCTGACACTGACACCTCTTGGTGGCTGCTGGGCCTTCCTGGTCAGCCTGGGCAGGTGGGACCCATTGGGTGGCTCCCAGCCTGGAATCCTGCTCAGGCCCCACCTTGGTGCCCTCCCCAGCCTCCACAGCGCCTCCACAGGGAGGCCTCCACAGCGCCTCCCTGTGGACAGGACCCACAGCAGGCACAGTTACCACCTGCTGGTGAGACATGTGGCAGACAGCCCAGACTGCAGACAGGGCAGGGCTCCTGCTGCCCTCCGATCCCCCAGGCCCTGTGTGCAGATATGGCAAGACCAGAAGTGGCCAGAATGCAGGTTTGTGAGGAGGAGGGGTGCTGTGTGGGCCTCACGGCGCCTGGTCCTGGCCAGCCTGTGGCGTGGGCCCGCTGGGTTGGTTAGCTTGGATATGAGCAAGCAAAATGGAGGAAGAAGGGGATTCACGCCGACTTTGCATCCAGCCATAATGAATGGAGCCATGTGTGAGACAAATCTCCAAGGACATGGAAGGACATTGTTCTAATGGAGCCACAGAATTTCCTAACCAGGGCTTTTGCAGGTGCAGCCTGAGTTCCCAGTGGGTGTGTCCTGGTTTGAATAAAGGAAAGCCCCACCCCCTGCTCTTCCTCTCAGGGGTGGGTCCATGTGGCCTGCAGCCCTAGCCCTGTGGCATCTGATCCCTTCAGATCTTGGAAGCTGAGCAAGGTTGAGCCTGGTTAGTACTTGGGTGGGAGACTGCCTGGGAACACCAGGTGCTGTAGGCTTGGGAGACAGACCTGGCAACCCACTCCCAAAAATCAATCTGCCATTGAAAACCCTATGAACAGCAGAGAAGCACCGACAATAGTGTTTTGCCTGTTGTATGTAGGGTCACTATGAGTCGGATACTGACTCAACGGCACCTAACAGCAACAACTATCCAAGGTACTTTTCTTTCTAGAAGCTTGCTTTATTCTTCTTCTGTGCTCTCTGGCTTTACTTTCCCATGGGGAGTAGGAATATCGCATGCCAGTTCACCCAGAGAACAGAGATTTCTCCAAGCTCTTTTTCAGGTTTATCTAAACTTCAGATGCTTCAGTTTCCCCAGTAATTATTCCCTAAAGGTGTACTATCTTTTACAATAAACTGTATTCTTTACTGTAAGTTCTGTGTTGGGTATAAATTCTTTCATACGCTAAACATAAAAACTGAGGTTTGCTGCCAGATTCTTTGACCCATGTGCCCCTATAACAGGCCCTGCCCTGTTTCCCCTACACCACCCCAGCACATCACCTCCTTTTGGGGGGGCTGAGAAAATGTCACAGCCCCCAAAGTCTGGATGTTCCTGCTCCCACAGATGTACTGATGAAGCCAGTCCTGGCAAGAAAACTGCAGGGCCCATGTGGGAATGGGGACCCTTGGGAGTAATTAGCAAGATTCCCAGCAACACACTTACATCCTTCGTAGGGACGCAGCACACATTTCTGCACAGCATAGAGCTGGCAGACAGGACAAAAAGAACAACAGAAGATAGAAGACAGAAGACATCCTCCAAATGTCTCCTCTTCTCCAGCCCCTCCTCCCTCATCTCCCAAATAATGAGACAGGTTCCAGGGGCTCCCCAGCAGCTTCCTGCTTTGTGTCCTCTCTTCTCCTCCCAACACCATTCTTTGCTATGGTCACCATAGTGGCCATCTCCTTCCTCTCTGTGAGACCCTCATTAGCTCCCCATTGCCTGTGGAAGCATACCCCAGCCCCTCAGTCTGGCACTCACGTCCTCTCCAAGCCAGCACTGGCTGGCTTCTCCACTTGCTTCTTTATCTACTTTCCTCCATGGAATCTTTGAGCCTGACAGCTTGGTCAGCCTTATTGCAAAGCCTGGCTGCCCTGTCCTGCCACTTATGCCTGGAATTCCTACACTCCCTCTCTAGCCCCCTGAATTCTTTAGATATCTGAAAAGCATTTGAAAAAAGAAAAGAAAGGAAAAGAAAAGAAAGCCCTAGTAATAAATAGTTTCAAAGGAAGAAGGTAGTTACTGTCTTATGTACACCCTCCTCATCCCAAGGCCTTCCCATAGTACTTGGAGGGAAATTGAAGCTTCTCTGAATGACCTCAAGGAAGAGCCTGTCTTGCTGTCTCTTCTAGACTCTTCCTTGCATAAGGAGCCCATTTAGACCTCAGGACCTTTGCACTTGCTTCACCTTCCCTAGCACACCTGTTCTCAGCAGTTCTGGCTCATAGTAGGTGCTCAGTAAAGAGTTGTATGAATGAATGAATGTCCAAATCACTTTGGAGGATGTGGAACAATAGGAAATGAACAAAATGTGTGACCCAGCTGAGGCTTGCAATGCCCTGAAATAACAAGGTGCCCAACTGGGTGTCTGTCCTCCCCCAGCCCTCCTCCTATCCTGCCCTCCACAGGGTCTGTGTGCTGGGGTGCAGCTGCTCTCCCTTGCCCACCCGCAGGGGGAATGGAAGCCCTGGGACAACGTCCTTGAGCCCTGTCTGAGAAATTGATACTGGAATCTTTAATCTTAGGGGTATAGGGTCAAAGCCACAGGCCTTCTCTGAGGGGAAAGAGGCCAAGGGCTCTCTCATTTGGGGGAACACATTATAATGCACCTTTTGCTTATGCAAAGATGCAGCCAAATTTCAGTGTGTGACAGTGTAAAAGTTTGCCTGTTGGTGACAGAGTTCCACTGGGGGGCGACTTGGAGCCTGGGGCCAGAGGTGAGCATTGGTCCAGGTAAAAGGGCTCCCTACAGGGGGCGGCTTGTTGGCCAGGCTGCTTGCAGGGGGCTTGCTGGGGGTGGGCAGGAGCCAGGCAGAGCTGCTGGGGTGGCTCCCATCCCAAATCCCCAGCCTTCTACTGGGCTCAACTTCGAGCAAAGACAGGCAGCTCATCTGACAGCACTTTGGGGAGCAAGCCAGGCCTAGAGTCTCAAGGCGTGGGGGTGGGGCGCACGGTGGCTGCACAGCTTCTGGGGACCCCAGAAATAAACAGAGAGGAGATGGTTCTCTCTGTGGCCCCTTAGGAGGCCAGGCTTGGACCACCGGCACAGAGGCCTGGCAGGCAGGGCACCCGTGGGAAGCTGGGGGAGAACTGGAGCTGCAAGGGCCTGGTCTTGTCCAGAGAGTAAACATTCGCTCTGCAGATCTTCACCTGCTCCGCTCTCGGCGAATGCTTCAGAGGCAATGCAAGAGAAAACTCAAGCCTCACCACTGCTTGAAGGATCACACCACCACGAGAGGCAAACAGGCAGGATGGGAATTACCAAGGCCGTGCTGCACAGCCATCCGCGCAGCACTGAAGCCCCTCCATCAACACCAAGTGCCAGGCTGTGTCCCCACGACAGCTCCCATTCCCAGTTCTTTGGATGAAGTCGGGTCCCCTCCATCTCCTGTCCAAATCCACACCTGGACAGCTTGGGGCAAGCCTGGCAGGGGCCCCAGCATGGGGAGCACACTGGCTCTTCACCCCCAGACACGGGACAACAGCCAGAGCTAGTGCAGGCTCAATGAATTCCTACTGGGCAGCTGAGGGTAGCGATGGACGGATGCGCTGAAAACCCACAGCAGCTTTAACAAACGGTGCCAGTTCTTCCTCTTAACTGCGAGATGCTGGCCCTCCTCTCCTGAATTTCTGGGGTGAGCAGAGTGTGGGGGTGCAATCCCCTCACTCCAGACTGCCGGTGTTCCAGGCTGGGATCTCCCGCAATCCTGCTGTGACTCAGGGCTGGCCACCTGGCCTGCTTGGGCCTCAGTTTCCCCATCTGTGAAGTGAAGATGTAACGGTCTAGCCACTCAGGGGGATTTAAAGGATCTCACCACATCTCCGGCACATGGCACTGTCTCAGTGATGTTGCCCCTCAGTTATAGGGGGTCAAGTACTGGGAGCTGGTGCTTTGGTGTTCCAAACTGTGGTCCTTCTGGGCTTCCCCCGAGGGGCCCCTGGGCTCTCTTCCAAGGCTGCAGGGAGGGATCTCTGCTGGCAGTTGGTGCTTGCCTAGGATGTCCTTCCACAGCCGAAGAGCAGTTATCCTGGGCTCATCTGTGCCTGATGTCCTAGACCTGAAGCGCTCTGTGCTGGCCCCTCATGAGGTCACAGCCAGCCCCACCACGGCTTGGGGCCTGACCTTGCATTCCCTGACTTGACAACACATCAGCAAGACATAAATGCTGCTGGACAGGGAAGAGCTGCTGCTGAGGCCTCAGGACACAGAAGAACACAGCGAGGGCCTAGTGTCCTCCAAGGCCTGTCACCTGCAGTGAGCCACTGATGGAGAAGGTGGCCCAGAACAGACAGACTTTGATTCCTTCTGGCATTCTCCCCTCAGTGACTGAGGGACGTCACCAGCCTCCCTGACCACACAGCCCTGGGGCTCGACACGGAGTCTCCTTTCAGGGCAGAGACCTAAGTGGCAAGACTCATGTGCTACCGCCAGACCTAGCACCGGCGTCTCCCCACACAGCCTGGCAGTCTCTCGGCCTGTGGGGTGCCCCGCAATTTGAGCTCAGTCACTAAGCTCCATTTGGGCACCACTATGTAATCTGAGAACAACACCATTTGTCACTCCCCTGCAAATCATATTCTGCTTCTGCCCTATCAGATTCTGACCCGAGGGAAGAGACAGAAAGTGCCACCTTGAGCAGGAGGGGCCAGGGCCCAGGGGAAGTCCCTGAGCACAGGCATGACGAAGGAGATGGGGAGGAGATGGGGACGCCAGAGGTCAGATCCAGGGTTAAGGCTGCCCAGCCCTGCCCAGTCCTGCCCCATCCTTAGAGTCACACCCTGCTTTCCGGTTTGGGGATCACATTCAGAGGGGAGTCTCGTCCCCAGATGGGACCTCCCCACCTGGTTAGAATGGACCAATGCAGCTCCCCGGTTGCTTGGCAATGAGCCTTAGGGCCACCCTAGAGCCCTTCTGATCATGAGCAGGGGTAACCCAGGGGCCCTGGGGCCTCCAAGAGTTCAGCCCCCCTCTCTCCTTGGTTCTGGGTTTTGTGGGGTGGAGTAGGAGATTTGGAAGCCCCTGCCTGTGCTGATGGGGTGCTGGGTGCTGGCAGCGACCTTGGAGAGGCTGCAGAATGGGTGTGTCACCAAGGCATAGACTTGACCTGGGGAGGCCCAGGGCACCTGTACAACCAGGAAAGGAGACTGGGGGCCAGACATGCCCACCCCCTCAGAGTAAAAACGGAGAGGTCTTAGACCAGCCTCCCACTGCCATCAGGGTTTCGGGGTCCCCCGGGAGGAAGCAGGAGAGATACGGCTGGACCCAGGAGAGACAGAGGTCGCCAGGATGAGGGTTTAGGGCAGCCCCTTCCTAGTTCCCCTTGACCCAGGCAGGGGCTGCACAGAGAGAAGTCAGGCTTGGGCCTGGCCCCAGGGGTAGCATTACCAGCTCACTGCAAGAGGTACCAGCTGCAGCGGACTGTCCCTGAGAGGGAGGTCACTTCAGGTGCTTGCTAACACCCCAAGTGCAGATGCCCAGAGCCGCCTGGAATGCAGGGAAGCGGCATCATGATGCCCTCTGCACATACAGCACTTGCCCCACTTCCACCGCGGGATCTGCTCAAGTGGCTTGGCGCCCTGGCCAGACCCCACCGCAGGAGCTGACAGCAGTGATACCCATTTCTGGGGCCCCAAGCTGGCTCAGAACAGGTCTTCAGAGGTGTCCACCACGGGAGCCACAGAGATGAGTACATTCCAAAGGCCTGAAACCCCACCCTCTGCCACCCACAAAACCCCAAGCTATAGGGAGAGGGGCTGAACTCTTGGAAGCCCCATGGCCCCTGAGCTACTTCCGCTCAGGGTCAGCAGGGGCTCCGGGGCAGCCCTCAGGCCCGGCTCCCTGCCCAGCATGAACAGGAAGCAGACACAAGCTATCAGCCCCCTGCCCAGGGCCTGGCTGCCACCCGCTCGTCCTCCACCCTCCCATCTCACTGCAGCGCCTTTCCCTGGGTGCCCTCCCTGACCCGTGACTGTTCCCACAGAGGACGCTGTGCTGACTCGGATGCTGTCCTCATCCAGGGAATTTCCCCACTGCACTGTCATGATCCCAAACCACCTTCTTTGTTTGTGAGATTAACTGCCCATCTCCCTCTGCTTGATGGGGAGCTTCAGGATCAAGTGCAAGGTCAGCCTGCACGGGCACCGGACTGTACTCAGCAAGCTTGCAGACCTGGCCGGCATCACCCGGCCCCACTGCCCAACGCCTGCTCCAGATCACAGCTCCCTTTCCAGGGGCGTGCCAAAGGTGCGGCCCCCTTTGTGCACACATGTCCCTTCTGCAGGTAATGATGTCCCCTCCCACCTTTCCACTTGGGAAATAGCAAGCCTATAACTAAAACCAACTCAAGGGTCACCTCTGCTGTGACCTTCTCTGGAAACTAGGCAGAGCGGGCCAACCATATGTCCTTGTCCCTTTTGCTGTGTGAAGGCAAGTGGGTGTGTCCCCACAAGAGCCAGGCTTCTTGAAGACAGGTGCTGGCTGGGCTGGTTTTGAAGATGTCATGAACCAAATGAGCCACTGCTGCACCTCCTTGTCAACTCTGACTTAATACCTGTGCCAGGTGCCTCCCCACACACAGTGATCATGGTCTCTATTTCACCAGTGAGGAAACCGAGGCAGAGAGAAACTGTGAAGTTCACCACATGAGTGAGGATCAGCCCAGAGCTTTTGAAGAGCAATTTAGCAAGTCTGCTCACATTAAAAACTCTGTCCCTTGAGCCAGAAGTGGTGGCACCCACCTGTAATCCCAGCACCTGGGAGTTGGAGGCAGGAGGACTGTGAGTTCCAGGCCAGCCTGGGTGACAGAGACCCTGTTCAAAAACCAAAAACTGGAATAAAAAAAGGACCTGGTGATTTCGATGTCCAGCATCTCTTGAGGAAAACAGCCTTGGGTGGTAGGAACAAGGGTGCTGAGGCTTGGGACTTGGCTGCCAACAGCTAGAGGCTCTTTTATGGTGGGAGTCGGGGGGGCCATAATCACCTTATGGGAATTCATTTACTCACTCATTTGCTCAAAGGATATTAACCGAACACCTACTATGTGCTGTATGTGCCAGGTGCTAAATATGCAAATCCAAGGAGGCGCAACCTCTCTGAAGCTGATATTAAACTTGGGGTACCTGTGTGTGAGCATCCAGTTCTTCTTGGGGGAGTACGGCCTCAGGATTGCCCAGCAGGCAGCACACGGGACTGGGACAGAGTGACAGCCCGCGCCCGCCAAGCCCGTGCGGAAGCCTGCCTCTCCCACTTGGCTGTCATCTCCTTGCCAGAGACAAGCACTGTAGCTGCCTCCAGCTGTCACTGAGGAGTGATGATGTCTGGCCCTCCTTGTCCATCCGCTGGGACTCCGACTCCCGCTTTGACAACTGTCATCCCCCCATGGGATGCCAAGTGCAGACAGCTCCCACCGCAGCTGTCAGGAGGCTTCACAGAAGAAGGAGGGAGGACAGACTCCAGGGTGAGCACCACATCCAGGAAGAAGAGGCAGACGCAGGCAGCCTGTGGTCCCTGCCGCCAGGTTCCCACCCTGCTCCTGCATCATAGGCTATATGCCACCCCTCCCCCGCTGGGGTTTGAGCTCCCTGCGGGCCAGACCCCACTCACCTCTCACCACACCACCAACACCTAGAACCTCCTCTGGTGCATGTCAGTTCCACAAATCCATGCTAAGTGGCAGAGTGAGGGAGTGAGCGGGAGGGAGGGTCAAGCTCAGAACAGAAATGCAAGGCAGGTGGGGAGGCCAAGGGGGGAACCCAGGAGTGCCAGGGCAGAAACCAGAAGGTCCAGTGTGGGGTGGGTGGAGAGAGGCAGGGGGTGGGCTGGGGTGCTGTTGAATGCCGTTGGAGGTCCAAGATGGCCAGGGTGAGAGCGGGCATGGTGCTTCCTGGGGAACCAGAATTCTCACCTGGCCTGGCTTCACCTGCCCACAGACATGAGGATCCTATGCCTGGTCACACACCCAAACTCACTGAGCCCTGCGGACCACACGTGAGAAAGAGCATCTCACAGGGCCTCTGAAGGCAAGAGAGAGACAGATCAAAAAGGGCTTCCCTGCCCAGGGCCACACATGCAAAAACTCAGCCGCTGCCACTTTCTCCCTTTTCAGGCTAGGGGGACAGGTGTTTCCAATAACAAAAAGGATAAGCCCCAAATTTCCCAAGAGAGATGTTTCTGTCTGTTTAGATGCCAACCCCACCTCCTCTCCTGCCTCTCTCCAGAACGCTGCATCCCCATCAGGCCCAAACCGTGCGCCTTGAGACTGCAGGAGATGCCATTGTGCCTTTGCACATGTTTCCCCACCACCTAGAGTCCTCTCTGCTCAGGCAGCTGCACTGACCCTGGTCTGAGGAGCCTCTCCTGACCCAGCTACCCCACCCACACTTCCCTTATGAGATCAGCAGGTGAATTAACTGGGCACGAATCCTTGTCCTCACAACTGCCCCTACTATGCACTGCTTTAGCTCAGAGACACATCTTGCTCACGGCCCAGGATGGGGGCCGATGTTGGTGAGGGGTTCAGGGAGTGCTGAACCTGACCAAAACAGGCTCACAGCCCCAGGAGGCCCTTGCTCCACCCCACGCCCTGCCCAGCTCTTCTCCAGTGCTCTGGTGTGTAACTTGAGTGAAGCTCACAGTAGCCTCAGGAGGTGACACTAACTATCCCCTTATCCGGGAGCACAGTAGGGCACAGTGGGGCAGGCAGTTGCCTCCTGTCTTAGGGTGGAACAATCCAGCCACTTCCAAGCTGGATGGGCTCTGTAGCTGTGCTGATCCACCTGTGCAGCGTGGCTTCTTAATTTCAATTTGTTGCCCACATTGAAAAATAATTAGATTCCCCATGGAAATTGGATTTCCAGCTTCTCATTTTAAAAAAGACCTGGTAACAGTAGGCCTGCTTATTCCTACATGACCGCAAGTGAGCGGAACTCAGGAAGACATCTCTGGGGAATGGCTTCCCTTGCTCAGGTCCCCACCACTCCCTAGAACCCTGAGCCACCCCTGCACCCTGCTGCCTGGCTCCTGTACGGAGCCTTGCACACACCACTGGCCCTGACAGCTGCATCTCCTGGTGGCACTCGGGGCAAGGCTCTCAAGCCAGCAGGCCCAGAATGGAGGAACAGAAATGGCACCAGGACAGCCCCTAAGGCTTGGGAACCTGCCATGTGACAATGGGAGCTTTGTTCACCGTCCTCCCACCCCTGTGCCAATCCCAAACTCAAATGTGCTCCCCTTGCTTAAGATGACTGCTTGTCTCCCCCCCACCTTAAGGGCACCAAGTTTAAACATCCAGATTCAGAGATGTTTTCCTTTTTCCCAGGAAGCAGAGCCAGAGACACATGAGCTGGGGCCTGGGGATGAGGCCTTCTGCCTGGCTGGGTTGCAGTTCATAAGCTTCCTCTTCCCTGTCTCCCCTGCCACCAGCACAAAACATTCCTGACTTGCCTCTGCCTCTCCCTCCCCCCAACACGGCCCCAGCGTTTTTGAAAGTTGGTGAGAAATTGAGCCCATATGCCTTCTGATTGTTTGCAAACCCTGGCAAGGCTTTGGTAAGTCAAGGCCAATTTCTGGATTAAATTAGAAAAGAAGAGAGGAAAAATATCTGAGTCCTGGCACAGAGAGGAATCATTCATTCAACAAAAGTTGTTTAAGAACACACTGTACGAAAGGCTGTCCTCGAGCTAGAAGGACTTGAAGGTTATGAGCTCAGCTCTGAAATCCAGAAGACCCTTGGACCCCCATGTTCTCTGGCCTAAGGAGCACATCTGTCTTTGGCAGAAGAGCACTCTGGGGGTTCAGGAATTCTTCCAGAACACAAGTAGTTAACACAGCTGACAGACTGTTCTGCCTGCCCAGAAATCTGCTCCTCTCACTGGCCCATTTTAAAATGGTTATTAAGGTCAGTGCATTTGATCTTTAAGAAAGAATCCCCAAAGTGACCCGAGAAGTCCTTTGAGCTGGCATGACTAGGTGCAGGTGGAGAAGGGCTGGGTCTGAGCAGGACCAGGGTGGAGCTCAGCTCAAGTGTGAGGTCACTGAGGATAGCCTTCAGAAAAGGGATGCTCCAGGTGCAGGGCTCCATAGATTAATGAGGGCAAGGGAGACTTGTCTGCTGGGGGCTCCCCTCTTGCCAGGAGCTGTACAGGCCTTTGTGACAGTTTAGAGGGTGTGGAAGGAGGTAAAACCCCCAGGTTAAAGATGAAACCAAGTTCAAGGGAAGGAAGTTTTACCACGTAGGTAAGATCTGGGATTAGAACCCAGCTGCTCCTGGCTCCAAAGCTAGTGCTCTTTCTATGCTCAGCTCCTCCCTCACATGTACCAACACAGTGGACGGTGAACACTAACTGTAGAGGGCTAGGGTCAAGGTGTGCACTGAGCAAAGAAATTTCCTTATTATTTTTTATCTTTTGGAATTGGGTTAAACCCAGGGCCTCATGCAGGCTAGGCAAGTGCTCTACCACTGAACTGTACTCCCAGACCATTTTTTATTTTTTATTTTGAGACAAGGTCTGACAAATCGCTAGATGACAGGCATGTGTCCTGGCACCTGGCTAACTGCATCTCTTGATTGCCATGAATGGCCACTTCAGAGTCCCCCTGTGCATGGCCCTTTCCCATTCTCTGGTTGGCCACATCCTATATACCTTGGAGACGTAGCCCCAAGCTACCTCCATGCCCCAATTTTTGCTTGGATAAAGACAATGCGCCTACCAGAGTGTGTTCTGAGCCCGAGGCTGGGCTGCAGGTAGAGTGTGCTGGACTATCTGGTGTGTGTAGGAAGACTCGGGTTCACAACCATGACATCGTCTAAGGATGCATTTCACAGAACAAATCCCCCTGCTTCAGGAAGACGCAACTGGAATTTACTAACTGCTCCAGTCTCCCTGGAGGCCTTTGGCCGAGCCTCCTGCTCAGCCAATCCTGGAGCAGAGGACCACGTGAGCCCGGGGAGGTGCCCCAAACATCCAGGCCACGCCCTGCTGTGGCAGTGAGGTCTACTTTAGTGACTAGCATAGAAGCCGAAGGCAGCTCAGGAGCTGCCTGAATAGACCTCTGAACATGTGATGACCATTGAGGGCTGGTGGCAGGACCTCAGCATGCCAAGTGCAGCCCAGCAGGGGTCCCCACTCCACAGGCTCAGGTTTCCAGGCAGAGAGCAGCAAACGAACCGGCTCCATGCTGTGGGACCCCCTCGTCCTAGAGCGCTGGGGAGGCAGCACACAGGACACAGGCCAAGGGTGAATTGGAGCCAGGCTGGGAGCAGAGGAGCAGACAGAGGCCCAAGGAGACCCACCCCCATCATGTGAGTGGACTTTGCTGGTGACGGGCCTGTAGGGTTGGCACGGCTGTGGATGAACAGGGGTATGGCAAGAATGGTCATTAGCCAGTGAGGGGCAGGAGCTTGGGAAATGCTGCAACTACAATGGGCATCAATATCAGGACAAGCAAGGTGAAGCCTCAGATTAACTTCTGGAGTTGGCATGAAATGTCAAATACATCACACAGGGAGAAACTGGGAGAGAAAAAGAAGAGAGGTCTTGACTACACAAAAAAATGTAAGCCATCACAAACTATCCCAAGCAGAACAAAACAAAAGGCAAACAACAAAACTGGAGAAATTTCTCCCACATATACAACAGACAAAAGGTTAACCTTCTTGAATATAAAGACCCACTAGATTAACAAGAAAGAAACTAAAATAGAATAAATATTCTACTTTAGGATATACCAATGTAGAAAAAAGGGCTTGACTAAGCTATTCTCTCTCTCTCTCTCCCCCCCCCCTTTCTCTCTCTCCTCTCATTTAAAGTGTATAGTAAGCTGGGCATGGTGGTGCATCCCTGTAATTCCAGCACTGGGGAGGCTGAAACATGAACATTGTGAGTTTGAGGCCAGCCTTGGGCTACCTAGCAAGATCTTGTCTCAAAAAAAAAAAAAAAAAAAAAAAAGGAATAAGATAAAACTTTAATGCAACCTCATTCCCATCAAATAAATAAATACAACTTACAGCAGAAAAAGATATCCCAATTTTAATTATCAAATTACTAGACCTAAAAGGACTCAGTAGTGTGAGGAGATAGGCAAATAGACTGTTACTCAATGGAGCATGAACAGATGGGACCATAACAGAATATTCTGGTGTAGAAAACCTTAAAATGTGCATATTTGTTGACCTGGGGTTTCACTTTCAGGAGCTCAGTTTAAGGATATAATTAAAGATGACTGATAGATTCAACTATATGCACATAATGTAGTTGGTGGCTTATCTGACCTCTAAGAGGGAGATAAGTTTAGTTCTATGAACATGTCACATAAATAGGAAGTTATATAACTGCAATATTATGCAGTCATTGAAATGAAGTAGTAGAGAGTGATTGCTGGGAGAAAACATGGACATATCTATATGAATTCATTCTAATTTTGTAGCATAAATAATATATTATCTGTGTTAAATATGTTGTTGTTGTTGTTGTTAGGTGCCGTCGAGTCAGTATCCAACTCATAGCGACCCTCTGTACAACAGGGGAAACACTATTGTCAGTGCTTCTCTGCTGTGCATAGGGTTTTCAATGGCAGATTGACTTTTGGGAGGGGGTTGCCAGGTCCTTCTCCCAGCCTACAGCTTCTGGTGTTCCCAAGACGGTTTCCCATCCAGGTACTAACCAGGCCTGACCCTGCTTAGCTTCCAAGATCTGACAGGGTCGGATGCCACAGGGCTACAGCTGCAGGCCCTCTGTTAAATATAGAATATTTTAATAAATAAAAAAGTTGCTTTCTGGATTGAGGGAGGAAATAAAGGAAAGTGGGCCCGGTAGGGAATGAGTTGCTGGGGTGACTGGGCTAAATACTGAGAGATCCTTTCTGTGCCCAGGTGGTTCACATGAAGTGCACAGCAAACATCTCCAACCCTTCTCACACTCCTGTAGGTCTGAGCTAAAGAGGGCAGGTCGATCGATTCCCACTTTCCTGGGAAAGGGGGGAATAATGGAGGAGAGCAGTACCTCCAGTGAATTCCTATGGCTTTAGAATCACATCCAGGTCCCTCTCCCAGTGAGCGGCCTTGCTCACCTCCAACTTTTCCTCCCACCTGTGCCCCTTGCTTACCACACCAGCTTTTACATTTCTTCAAATGGGCCAAGCTCACTCCTGCCTCAGGGCCTTTGTACCGTCTGTTCCCTCTGCTTGGAACAGTCTACACCATCTCTTCCAATAGTCATCTCATTATCACGCCAGTCTCAGCTCCATGGCTATTTCTCTGACCTCCACCTTCCCCAGCTCTTCCTCTCCCATATCTTAACTACTTTATTTCCTTTCTTGCATTTATCACTATCTGAAATGACCTCATTTGTTTTTCACTTGAATTTGTGCGATCTTTCATGGGAAGACAAGGCCGTGGCAAGGGGCTGTCCCCACACTTGACATACAGCAGACTCCCAACAAACATCTGTCATGTGTCTGGTTGGGAGCCAAGAGAATCAGACAGAGTGAGCTGCGACAAGGGCTCCAGGGCATCTCAGTGGCAGAGCAAGATGAAGGCCGGTGTGCGCCCTCTCCCGCCGCAGCACAGTGCGGGTTGAGTGGCCGGAGCCTATCACGTGCAGCTGCACCAAGTGGGAAACATGGCTTTCAGATTTATGACAGGAAGGAGAGAGAGAGAGAGAGAGAGATGGAGGGGCACAGACACTCCTACCTGCCTTGGCCAAGAGGAAGCAAAAAGCCACTGCTGTCACATCAACCACGGGACAAAGCTGGCCCCAGCGTCGTACATGGTGCTGGGAATGAGGCAGCAGAGTGTAGAGTGTGGGTGTGTGATGGGCCTGAGTCTCTGTGCCCCACCAGAACCCCACCCCCGCCTCTGCCCACTGGGAGAGCCCAAAGGGGGTCCTGCAGGTAGGAGTCACCCTGGACAATGGGGGAAACCAAGGCAGTGCAGAGCTGCAGGGCACAGCAAGGTCTCCACCCAACCCGCCTCGGACCCCTCCTTCCTCCACCTGGACTCCTTGGGTGTCTGCCATTGGGACCCCACCAGGCCCTCCACCTAGGGCTCAGTGGCCCTCCTCAGAGGTCAGGCTGTGCCCGCCACTCTTCACATCCAGCTCGATGGACAGCCTGCTGCCCAGGGCTGGCCCTGATGGCTTTACAGCCAAACGGTGCTCCACCTGGAGTGCAGCTGGGACCAGCGGATCCCACGCCTGCCTGTCCATGTGGTTACTGTGACTCCAGCCTGGGAAAGCCCTAGGCCAGCTGGGGACTTACACGAGAAGTGTGACAAGCCAGTGGCCAGACCATCAAGGGCATGTGGGTTGTGGTTTGAGGCCCACACACCCAAGGCCACCCAGGATACTGTTTAGCACATGGTGGCTGAGCTCAAGTTCCAAGGAGGGCACAGCAGGCATTCCCACTGGTCATGAATCTTCCAGAACTGCACCAGCCTCTACTGTGTGGTTCTGGCAACACTGGCAACTTGAGTCTAAGTGCAGGCTAATTACAAATAAATCACCCATTAGGATGGCTACCGTAGCAAATGACAAGTGCTGTGTGGATGTGGAGAAAGTGGAGCCCACACACATTGTTGGTGGGGATGTAAAATGACACAGCAGCTGGTGGCTTCTCTAAAAGTTAGACATGGAATTACCATATGATCCAGCCATTCAGCTTCAGGGTACAACTCAGCAGGAATGAAAAGCAGGGTCTTGAACAGACACTTGGACACCCAAGTTCATAGCAGCATTAGTCACAACACAAAGGTGGAAGTCATCCTAGTGTCCACCAGTGGAGGAACGGACACACAAAAGGGGCCTATACATACAACGGAATATAACTCAGCCTCAAAAAGGTAGAGAAAGCTGGGCATGGGGGTGCATGCCTCTAATCCCAGCAGTAGGGGAACTGAGGCTAGAGATTCTTGAGTTCACAGCCAGCCTGAGCTACACGGTAAGACCATGTCTCAAAAACAACAACAAAAAACAACCACACAAAACCCAAGGGCTGTGGATGTGGCTCAGTGGCAGAGCACTTGCTTACCATGGACAAGATCATGGGTTCAATCCCCAGCACCGACAGCAAAAAATAAATAAATAAAAGGGAGAATTTTTGCACATGCGACAAGGTGGACGATCTTAGGATGTCACACTAAATTAAATAAGCCAGTCACAAAGGACATATATCACATGAGTGCCATATGAGGTACCCAGAGTGATCATATTGAAAGAGAGAAAATAGAGTGAAGGTCGCCAGGACCTGTGGGGACTGGTGGAGTCAGTGTTTCACGGACAGAGTTATGGTTTTTCAAGATAAAAAGAGTCCTGTGGATGGACGACAGTGACCATTGCATATCAGCACAAATGTGCTTAATGCCACTAAGTTGTACACTTACAAGTGATGAATGCCGTGACTTATGTGTTCTGCTTATTTTATCACAATAAAAAATTTAGTTATAATGAAAATTCTACTGGAAAAAATTAATGAATTAAAAATTCTGTTTTCAATTGCACCAGCCACATTTCAAGTGCTCACCATTCAGGGTAGTGGCTGCAGCATTGGACAGGGCAGGATGAGCGCATAAGAGTTGTTGCAGAAAGCTGTTAGCCATGTTCTAGAAGGTCATCTTCTCTCAAATAGTCACATTTCTTCAATACCTCTCCTCCCCAAGACCACCAAAGGGTCTTGGGTGCCTTAGATTAGCCCCAAGACCACCAAAGGGTCCCATGTGCCTTAGATGGACCTTATCTCTCTTATTTCTCTTAACCACACTGCTCTTGAGGTGGGACCTGGACCTCAGATCAGGGACAGAGACCCCACCCACTGCCCCCATAGAGCCCCAGGACTCTGCCACATCCCCTACCTCTGAAGGACTCACTACCATGCCAGGACAAGTACACTTTTAATAACATTGGGTAAGCATATAAAGGCACATCTGTGCAGTGCAGAAAAAAAGACATGGCCTAAATATTCCTCTCAATTCCTCACAATAATCTCCTAAAATCCTTTTTTGTTGTTGTTATGCTAAAATTCATTTTAACTTGAGTTTTTTTTTTTTTTTTTTTTTTTTTTTTTTTTTTTTTTTTTTTTTTTTTTTTTTTTTTTTTTTTTTTTGTTGTTGTTGTTGTTGTTTTTGTACTTGGGGGATGAATCCAGGGCTTTACACTTTTTTTTCTGCAGTGCTGGGAGTTGAACCCAGGGCCTCATGCTTGCATGCTCTGCAAGTGCTGGACCACTGAGCTGCACCCCAACCCATTTTTTTTACTTTTTGAGATAGAGCCTCGCTAAGTTACACAGACTGCTCAAACTTGGAATCCTCCTGCCTCTGCCTCCCATGTCGCTGGGATTACAGGCATGTGCCACTGTGCCCTGCCCATTGCACATATTTTACAAGTGCTCTACACTGGGATGCACCCCCAGCCCCATTTTATTTTTATTTTGAGACAGGGTCCTGGTACGTTACACAGGCTCTCTCTGGCCTCAAACTTGTGATCCTCCTGCCTCCACCTCCTAAGTCACTAAGATTATGGGCATGAGCCACCATACCAGGCTTGAACTTAATTTTTACATTTCTCATGCTTTTTTAGAAACCAACCATCTCATTATCTAAGATGGAGCTATGGTTGGATTATAGGGGTGTGAATGAGTGAACAGAAACTCACTGGCAAAACACAGAGTGAGTTCTAGACCTCTAACCAGCTCTCTTTGACAAGGGACCCTCCATCAAATGCATGAAGAACTTGCCATGGATTTCCCACCTTCAGGCAGAGTCCCTGATGCACTTCTCAGGAATGACACTTCATATGCTGCCCCTAAATCACATATTATTGCTGTCATGTTGGCAAAAGCACATCGTAGTTAGAAAGTCTGAAAATGTGTTCACTTTATTTACAGACTGGAAAATACATTCACTTCCACTGTATCATTTAATGCTCACTACAATATCCAACCCCCATCTGTCTGTCAGCTTGTCATACTGTGGGGGCTTGCATGTTGCTATGATGCTGAAAGTTATGCCACCCGTATTTCAGATACCAGCAGGGCCACCTCTGGGAGACAGGTTTCAGTTGAGCTTCCAGACTAAGACAGACTAGGGAGAAGGACCTGGCAGTCCACTCACAAAACAGCTATTGAAAACTATGAATAGCACAGAAGTACTGTCAAATACAATGCTAGAAGTTGAGTTCCCCAGGCTGGGAGGCATTCAAGAAATGACTAAGGAAGAGTTGCCTCCTCAAAGTAGAGTCAACCTTAATGACAGGAATGGAGTAAAGCCCCTGGGACCTCCATTTGCTGATGTGCCATGACTCAAAATGAAAAGAAACACAGTGACTGCAACAATGGGCTCAAGATTGTATGTATGGCACGGTGTCAGGGAGTGTTTCATACTGTTATACATGCGGTTGCTATGAGTCAAACCTGACTCAACAGCACCTAACAACACACTATCCAAGATGGAAATTATATACCCATTTTGCAGATGAGAAAACCAAGGGTCAGAGGACTGATGAGGTATTCCCAGGGACACACCTGAGAAAGGTGAGCCCAGAGACTGACCCAGACATTTGAAGTCTAAGCACAACCCTTTCCCCCTGGGTTGGAAGGCAGTAGAGTGCTTGGTGGAGGAATACATATTTTAAAGGCAGGCAAGGTTTTATAGCCTAAGAGACTTAGTTGAAGATTGCCTACGATATTGCACAGTAAGTGCCTAGTGCAAGCCTGGCACACAGCCACATGTGTATTAGGAGCTCAGGAATTGGAGCCATTACAGTTTTATTATTATTATTATTGCATTAAAGGTACTTTTCAAAATTAATACGAGATTAACAACACTCTCCAAAATAAAACGAGCTCTGCACACACAAAGAACTTTGGCTCCACTTTGCAGATGAGAAGGTTGCATTCCAGGGGGTCAGTGAGTCTTCCCAGGCAGGTCAGAAGGAAGGAAAAGACACAGGCAAGGTCTCCCCCCAATGCCCAGCTTACTCACATCCTCCCTTTTGTCCCTGATTTATCTTTGCACCAGCGCCTAGGTGCCAACTTAGCTCCCAGGGGCCCACCACCCGGCCCAGAAACGCAGAGCTGAGTAGCAGACCCAGGGCACATCTCCAGACCCCTCACTGCTGGCCTCCAGCTGGGCCCCCGCAGGACCCCAGTCACTGAGAAGCTTTGAGCCACTTTAGGCTTCCACTCCACCTTCAGCCCTCCATAGCACCGGGCACCCTTCCACAAACCAGCCCCCTCCTCACAAGGCTCCACCTTGGTGCTTCACTTTGCCCTGGTCCCCCCCAAATCCCCAAAAGACCTCCAAGAAGCCAGCTGCCTTGAGCTCCCAGCATCTCATCCAGTTTAGCTCCGCCCCCTGACATCTCCACCCGCCACACCAAGCCCAGTCCTCCACAGTCCCACCTGTCCAACCCCCACCGGCTGAAGCCCTGTCTCCCGCCTACACACCAGGTCCCGCCCCGGCCCCGCCCAGTCCCCAGCCCCGCCTTACGATGTTCATGAGTGTCAGCAGGTACTTCTGCACGTGCTCCTTCCCATGGAACTGGACCACGGAGTCGTCCACGCCCAGCAGGACCTCAATGTTGTAGTCATCGTCTGTGGCGTGCCTGCGCACCCTCCGTCGCGAGCTGTTGACACGCTCTTCCAAGACGCCCAGGGCTTGACTGAGGCTGTCCAGGCTGCCCAGGGAGGCTCCTAGAAGGAGAGGACAGGGTCTTCAACAGCAGCCGAGGCCACCAGGGACACCACAGCGGGATCGAACTGCATCTGGGTGCAACTCAGCCCAGGCCAGGACTCAGGATGGCCATCATCCGGTTTAAAACTCACAGTACCCTGAATCAAGGGCATTGTTGTTCCCATTTTACAGAAGTACAAACTGATGCCAAGAGAAGGGCAGCAGTGATGTGAAAAGCCAGCTCAGACTCATCAGCACTCAAACCAACACCTCGGGGCATCTACACCCACTCTTTCCTTAGCATCTGGCAGTGACTACAGTCATAGCATCAGGCATTGTGTCCTGAGACGGTGAGAGCCTTGGCTCAGCATCAGGACAGCCCCTGGGGGTCCAACGCCCGTACCTAGTGACAGCCGGAGTGTACCACCCAGGCGGAATGGCAGTGCCAGCTCTTCTCCTGTTTAGGCCTCACTCGCTCCCAAAGGAATGCCCAGGCCTACTGGGGAAACTGAGGCCCGGCCCAGGCGGTGTGTCCCAGGGTCTCCCAGCCTGGATCTGCTCCCAGAACTTTCTGCTCAGTGTTTCCCAGTAGGGGCCAGTTTGCACCCCTCTTGGGTCAGGACCTCCAGGCCTGCCCCACAGAATTGCCTGTGGACCAGCGTGAGCCCTACCCACAATAGCTCCCCCACATGTGCCCCAGGCACTGACCTGACCCAAAAGGTTAGCACCTGGCCATGAGCTGGCTATGCCAGGGGGTGAGCCCTGGAGCCCCATCACCCACGGCCCCAGGATACTGTCCCTGCTACCCGTACAGCTGTGGCTTCTGCCCCAGCTCCAATCTACTTTTCCCTGGGTCTGGAGCCCCCCCAGCATTCCCCTGCCCTCCCCGCTTGGGGTCATGGCCAGACCGACCAGGCTGATGGCCAGCACTGATGGCAGCTCCAGACCACACTGCCCACTACTGATGAGGCCCCTTGCCAAAGCCTTGAAACTGCCCCCCACTGCAAGTTCTCTCTCCGTGTCCCAGCTGGCCGTGCTCAGTGTTGTTTCTCAGCTGCATGCCCTCGGCGGGTCCTCAGAATCTCCTGCCTGAGAAGGACCGAGGACCCCCCGTCAGGTCACCATGACATCACTAACACATCTGCAGCTGGGCTGGGGACCAAGAGCTTTGCTCAGCTGAAGAAGCCCCTGCAAGACCACCTGTCTACAAAGAAGTTTCCAGAACAATTCCTGCCCCTTATCCCCATAGCTTCTTATCTGCTGCCTCCTCCAGACAGGGCAGCCCTGGAGGTGGAACCAGGCCTCCAAAGGGCACAGGGCTGCTCACGGAGGAGGGGCGAGGCAGACTGGCGCCTGCTCCTGCTCCCCCACGCCAGCCCCAGCACATCTCCTCATCCAGCCAGACAACAGGCATGTTCTGTAGATTCCTGCCCCCACTTTACAGCCCAGGAGACTGGTGAAGCCCAGCATGGCTCACTGCCAGCCAGGTGCTCACTCCTCATGCCCTGCAGACTCCTCAGACAAGGTGAAGGGTTAGGGTAGAGGTAGAAGCCCACAACCCAGCTGTGGGCAAGACCCTGAGGGAAGAGGGGAGGTGAGGGGCAGAGGGCAAGGGCTTTGGCGGGAAGGAGGAGCAAGTCAGGGCCTAAGCTAAGCAGCTGCTGTGGCTTTGTATCTTCTAGAGTCTGTGGGACCCCAGTCCTCCATACACATGCATGTGCTCTCAGTGCACCCATGCACAGGCACACACACATATGCACACAATGCACTCACGCACATGCACACACATATGCACTCAGTGCACCCATGCACATGTACACACACACATATGCATGCAATGCACCCAATACATGCACACATATGTACATACAATGCACCCACACACATGCACACACACGTGCACGTAATGAACTCATGCATATGCACACACATACATGTGCATGCACCCACGCATGTACACACAGTGCACCTACACACATGCACACAGGCATGTGCATAATGCACCCACAAATGCACGTGTGGCAGGTGCCGCCCAGGGCTGCTCCAAAGACAGAGAAGAGGCCAGCACTTCCTGCAGGCAGGGCAGCTCCGCTCAGCTGCCTGAGGATGATTCAGGGCCATCCCTGCGGCTCCCAGAGGAGACGCTGGGGACTTAGGCCTGACAAGGTTTTGAGGAATTGCTACTCTATTTTTATACATTTATTTCTTTGCATTTTCAACGAGCAGGGACAGCTCACCTTCAGAACCACCTTGGGAAGCAGAAAGATGGTAATTTCCGTAGAAAAAGTCCTCCCCCAGGGAAAAGGCTGGACATTACCTTCTGCCCCTGTCAAGGTAAAGGTCACGTAGGGGCAGCCCCTGGGGGCAAAACCAGATGGCAGAGGTGCTCATTAGGGTCATGTGGTATTTTACAAACACCTTATTTGGTTGACAGTGTTTGAAAAATGGGAGATTTCATGTTAAAAAAAAATGTAGAGCATCCTGTTTCTTTTGAGGAATTGAGGAGATGGGACCACCCCTCGGGTAACAGGGTTGTGAATGGAGGCCACACTTGGAGATAAGACGCCAGTGATAGGACACCTGGACACCAGTGGGGTCCAGGTCCCCAGGGCACCCACCTGCCACCATCAATGCCCTCTTCCCCCAAAGTCCTCAGAGTGGGCCCTCCTGACCTAGCCCAAGAGTCATCGTGCAGTGACGCCCTCCAGATATGCTCTTTAGGAGGGCACAGGGGCCACTGTGAGGCCAGAGCTGGGCAAGGGCATGTCTTGAGGCTGCTCTGCCAAGCAAGCATAGTTTCTGGATAAATTATGTTACAGTAATGGAAAAGGCCAATGCTGTGTTACTCTGTACCCCACCAACATTTGCCAATAAAGGGAAACAAAATTTTATGGTAAAAAAAAAATAAATAAACTGTATGCTATAGGCCCGCACAACACAGCAAAGGTTTCTAAAGATTCTTTAGAGATGCCAGTTCCACCTCAAGCATAATTGTTATCGCCACCATGATTCTCATCATGGTTCTTTTGGGGGGTAACCTGGACATTATGTTTTAGAACATTCTCCCTCCCCGAAGGCTCAGCCCCTGTTGAGAAGCTTCAAAGGCCAGGAGCAAAGCAGATGAAGGCCAAAAGTGAGGGTCCCTGGGGTCAGCAGGCCGGTGAAGGCCCCACCTGCCTCTGGCCCTGGGAAGCCTCAGGGTTGCTCAATACCAGGAGCAATGTGAGGAAGGTGGAGTCTACCGTGCCCCCAGGTCTTGACCCAGCCACTCTCCTGCCCTTCTCTGTCCCAGGGGGACCTAGCAGCCAGGCTGATGTCTACCGCATAAGTGGTGGGCACCACCTCCGTTTTCCTCACAGTAGGCCTGATCGTGAAGTGCAGGCCATACCTGAGTCCTACAAGGCCAGTCTCCCCAAGGGATGCCTGCTGCAGGGGCTCTGGCCAGCAGCCAGCTCTTGCATGTGTCCAGGCTGTCTTTCTAGTGATCCCCATGACATTAACCTTGGCCTTCAGGGCCTGCCTACCTGTGCTGGGTTGCCTGCCTGCTCCCTTGGGGCAGGAACTGCAGCCTCTTTCCTCTCTGCACTCCTTCCCCATGAGCCCCCCACAAGCTTGTCGCCTGGGCCTGCTAAGCCACAGCGACCCAGACTCATACAGCCCTTTGCCCTGTCCCTCATTACGGGAGCAGGCTGGGTGACGAGCTCTGCGCTGCTGAGGCAGGAGGACACCGCCACCCTTGGTCTCGCTTCCCTGCAGGCAGCAGTGTCCCCACAAGGAGAAGTCACTGGTGGCCCTCGAGTGGGGCATGCTAGCTGCTAGAGAGAGAATTGGACCCCAGCATTTGCACCCTAGTGGCTGATGCTCTGCCATCAAGGGAAGGTGTCTGCCACAAGACCCTATCTTTTAAATGGGTGACCAAAGAGACGGCATTCCCTGTGCTTGGGGACCCTTCCAGATGGCAGCTGGAGCTCTCCTCAGTCACATCTTGGATGAAGGATGACACAGCAGGAAGTGTAGCCAAGAGCCATCCCCAGTGCTAGAGTCTCCAGAATGGAAAGGAAAGCCTCCATCAAAAGACCCAGCAACAGACCAGGAAAAGGACAGGATGAGGACAAGCAGAAGTCCTGTCCAGGGGACCCTGAAGCAACTGACATCCAGGGGAAATGGTGGGTCAAGGGAGCCAAGCTCATCTACAATCCCATAAAGCAAAGGTGCTGCCTGCCCTCGAGCTTGTGGATGAGGACTGCACCCCAAGGAGGAGGCCCCTTGCAGTTCTCCTTATGCTCCCCATTCTAGCAGTGCTCTGGGCGGTCCCCAAAAGAATTACGAGTTGGAAGGTTGGGTCCCAATGCAGCCTAAAGAGATGAGGCCCAGAGGAAGATAAGTAGTGCTAGGGGCTCCACACTCACAAATCAGTGCCATCCCATGTGACTGGGTCAGGTCTCTTTAGACTGAACTATTTTCCCTGACAACAGGTTGTTATAATGAAGTGAGCCTGGACCTTCCCATCTCTATTTCCTTTCTTGAAAGGCAATATTTTCCTCTCACTTGTACTTCTGCTGTGGGAATGCCCTTTGACATGGAGTGACATGGCCAGTGGGGAGCAGTTGTGGGGACTCCAGTGCCATGCTCCTTGAACTTTCCAGCCACCTGTGCAACCCAGCACAGGTGGGCACTAGTGGAGGAGGTGAGGCCACTGGGGGTGTGCCCTGTAGGGGTTCAGAGACTCCAGCCCCTCTTTGCTTCTCAGGGGCCATGAGATGAGCAGCCTTCCCCTCCACATGCCCTGGCCAAACCACAGGGACAAACGCCCATGGACTGAAACCATGAGCCCAGGTAACCTTTCTCCCTCACAAGCTATTCATGTAATGACAAGGTGCCCAGCAGTCCCCATGTGCCCCCTCCACTGCTCTCTGAGGCCCCAGGGACGATGGGGTGGGACGGAGGGCTGCTTGAGCCTGGAGAGGCATCTGTTCGGTAATGTCACCTGCCGCTTCCCCAGCCCTCCCCAAGAGCCTCCTGTTCCCTCCCTTCAGGGAGCGAGGCGCATGTGAATTTGCTTGTGTGTTATCAGCCTCCTTGTCCTCAGATGGAGACCCCGGAAAGACAGGGGTCATGGCATCAGGTGTACCTCAGTTTCCCCAGGGCCCCCCACAGGGCTGTGAGGGGTAGGAATCAAGGTAGAGAGATGCAGTGGGAACCCAGGGCCCAGCAGAGGGCAGACTGGGGTGCTCCTGGGAGCGGGAAGGTGATCAGGTCATAGGAGTGCCAGACTCAGGTATGAAAGCTGGTCTGGAAGGTAGGGCCAAGGAAGGCCAGCCTGGAGCAGGGGGACCAGGAGCAGAAATGAGGGGACAGGCAAAAGAACATGAGCTGGGACAAAACCCAGCTATAAATTACTTACCCAAGGCCTAACCAAGATAAAATGACCAGGAGGGGTTAAAACAAATGGGATAAAGAGAAATGGACTATGTAGTTGCCAAGAAAAAGAAACTAGGCAGGATAATAAATATTCATGAGAGAAAATACAATCCAAGGCATTGAAGGGGACAGACAGCTGTGGCATACAGTGCATTGAGAAGACAAGAGGTAGGAAACCTGATATTCCTCCCAGCTTCGAAGCAGAAGGAAGCCACAGTTATGGCCACTGTAATACATTTATTCCAGAAAACAGCAGATGAATTAGATAAAGCATTAAGGAAGGATAAAGAGGATTTGAATTAATAAGGCAATTTAGTGTTTAAACCCCCAAACCATGAAACAGGCCCTGTACAAGCACGTGTGGAGTAAGTTCCAAATCTGCCTATACATGAGGATGCAAAGAAAACAAAAACTGTGCCCACGGTCACTGAGACAAAATCAGAAATAGCAACAAAAAGGAAGTCCCTTAAAACCTGAAATGCCAGAAATTAAAAACACAGTTCTAATAAGTGTAGACTAAATAGAAAACATAAATTCCAACTGTTCACTCAAGTAGAGAACTTGAATAAACGAATAACCTTGGAAGAAACTGAAAAAATAGTCAAAGCCTAGAAGCTTCTAGAGGGAAGTTTTACCAAGCTTCCAAGGAATAGATACTTCTCATCTCACATCAAATGAGTATATTAGGGTCAATACCTTTCTCTTCCATAGCAAACACCTGCTAGAACACAGGGTGGGGTAAAAGGGTTTGTCTATTACTACAATGAACCCCTCAATCCCTAGGAATAAATAAGAAATAATGAATGTGCAACGACGACCCAAAAGGTGGATGGAAGTACATTATATACACATGTATGGAAATAGCATAATGAAATCTATAACTTTGTACAATTAATATACACTAAAAAGATATGGCCTGCAACCTTACCACCTGTGGCGTCCGATTCCGTCAGATCTCAGAAGCTAAGCAGGATGGGGCTTTGTTAGTACTTGGCTGGGAAACCCCTGGGAATACCGGGTGCTGTAGGCTTGAGAGAAGGACCCAGCAGCCCCCTCCCCAAAACCAATCAGCCATTGAAAACCCTACGAATAGCAGAGAAGCACTGACAATAGTGTTTCATCTGTTATACAAAGGTTTGCTATGATTTGGACACCAACTTGACGGCACCTAACAACAATAACAATAAAAATACAGGCTGGGGATTTTAGCTCAGTAGGTAGAGTGCTTGCTCCATGTGTGCTAAGGCCGTTGGTTCAACCCCAAACACTGCAAAAATGGGAGAAGGACCCAGCAGTCCACTCTCAAAACAATCAGCCATTGAAGACTCTTGGATAGCAGAGAAGCATGGCCAGTTATAGCACCTCTTTTATTCTGCTGTACCTAGGATAACTGTGATTCGGACCCAACTCGATGGCACCTAACAACAATAAAAATATATATAAATGCCAACTAGAAAAAAGGAATACAGTCTAAAACTGTCCAAAAATACAAAGGAAGGCCTTAGTATGTAGAGAGACAATAGCACAATCTTGGATAGGAAGTTGATTCTCTTCTAAATTAACCTATAAATTTAACACAATCACTACCAAAGAATCATTAAATTCTAATAACGTCATTCCAAAATTCACATGGAAGACAACATATATGAGAATAGTAGCCACAAAAACATCGGCAAAGAATAATTATAAGGGAGTACTTGTCTTTCAAACTAATACAACATATTATAAAATAAAAGTAATTGTAATATAATGGTGCCAGGTAATGAAAGACATAGATCAAGGGAACTGAATGAAAAGCACCCCTCCCCCAAAAAGTTCAAGCACATAGGAGACTTCTGGGTAAAAATGGTGGACTGAACACAAACATCCCATTTAGCCCTTTTCCAGAACTCCATGCAGACTTTAGTCAAGAGGTTTTTCTTTTCATTTCGTTTCGTTTCTTTTCTTGACACAACTCTACAAAGACAGAGAGAACAGAAGAGGAGGAAATAATAGCAGAACTGTCAGAGGTGGGAAGCGGAGATTTCCATGGTAGCGGACTTGCATTGTCCAAGAAAGGTGAACTCCAGACTGGCAAGGAGGAGAGCCAAGGCTCTTCCAGTCTGCATCACAGAATCCTCCAGAGGCTCCAAAAATGATGTACCAAGGACCATGTAGAAGTGAGCGAGAAGAGTGGGTTGAAATCGGTAGGATGAGTTGAAGGCTCCTGCCATATCCCTTCCCTGTACCCTGTGCCCCTGTTCTGCACTGGTGCCGATCTGGATGCTCATTCTTCCCTGCAAAGGTGGAAAAGAGGGTCTCTGGGTAGCCGGCCCCAGATGTAGTAGAGAGCAAAGGTACCATGTTAAAAAAAGGAGGACTAAATAGGCATGGAGACAACAGCCTTTATCACCAGTTCATTCCCAGAGTGCTGGTGGTCAGGCCTCTACCTTCCCAAGCAGGAGACCAGAAGGATCTTCTCCACGGGATCTGAACCAAAGACCAAAAGGCAGCATCACTGCCCTCACACCCCAGATCAGGCTTCCAGTGCACTATTTTGTTGGCCACTCTTACACTTGAGCAGCCAGCAAGGCCCCACACCAGCTCTCTGATGGAAACCCCTAAGAAGCAGCAAAACAAGCAAAAAGAGGAAAACAGGAAACAGATTACTCCAGAAAGTGGGGAAACCTATTTTTAGTATCCTCTGAGCATTTAAAGGAGATGTTACATCCATTAAACAAGACAAGGAGGAGACCAATAAAATGAGTTCCTTGAAGTTAAAAATATTTTAGCAGAAGTGATAAACTCAGTGGAAAGACTGGAAAATACAGTTGAGAGATCTCCCAGAAAGTAAAACAATAAGACAAAGATGAGCAATTGGAAAAACAGATAAGAAAATTAGAACACCTGATCAGAGGTATATCATCCATGTAACAGAAGCTTCATAAAGAGAAAAGAGAAACAGAGAAAATTAATGAAACAAATTTTTCATTACTGTAGATTGAAAAGGTCTATTCAATACCCAACACAGTGGTGGAAAATACACCTACATTATTATAAAATTTCACAACACTGAAGAGTCTATAAACTCCCATAGAGAGGGAATAAGCAGGTTACAGAACAGATCACAAAGGAGTGGACTCAGAAGGGTTTAGACTTCACAAAAGCAGCCTTAGAAGAAGGAAAACAATGGAGCAAAGGCTTCAAAATTCTGAAGAAAAATCATTTCACAACTATAATTCTATACCCAAATTCTCAATCAAGCATGAAAGTAGAATAAAGATATTTCCAGACACGTAAGTTTTCAGAACATTTACCTATCAAGCGTGCTTTCTACAAAAGCTACTGAAGGATATGCTCCACCAAAACAAAAGAGGTGACCAAGAAAGAGTAAGATAAGAGATGCAAGAAATAGGAGAGCCAACACATAAGAAATGACAAGGGAATCCCTGGGAGGATGTTGAAAGGTGATCTCTGGATGACAGCTCTGCCCCAGATGTGGCAACCGAGCCATGCTGAAGCAATGTAACCCAAAGTAAACTTCTGTCATCAAGACTCCCCACTTCCATGGGGCCATCTTTTTAACCTGAGGACAGAATACTCAGGAAAGTTTGGTCCAAGTTCTCAACAGTCCTTGGCCTGACTTGACCATAAGCTGAGGCAGGTCTGGCTCCTCCTGCTCTGCTAAGGACACATGTGTCACTCCAGAAATTTTCAGCTTTTCCTCAGCCACAGCAAGCTTTGAAGCAGAAGGTCCCAAGCAGCTTCTCCCTCTAACTGTATTTCAGCTGTTTATCCAGGACATGGTCTGCACCTCAGCCCTGCCAGGCACCCAGCCATGGAGCCTTGTATTTCCCAAGATTCTCTGATAACCTTGCTCACAGTATCCTCAGAAGGGGCTGGTGGACTCCTGGAGAAGTGGAAGTCAGCCCACATCTGGAGAACGAGTCATTCACCTCCTCCTGCAGCCTCTGGCCAGTGGGGCAGGCTGGAGGTGTGTGCTTGGCCTCCATTTCAATCCCAACCACCTTTGGCATGCATTTAAATGTAAATTGTAAATGACTGATGGAATAATAGTGAGCAAATGGTAGAGGTAGCAGAGAGTGGAAATTCAGTGGACATTCTGGCAGCCTGGCACTACTTAAGTCAATTATCTGTAAGAGAACCTTATGGCCCAGATCCTTAAGATAGAGAATGTCCACAGCCTACCTCAGCTCCTTTGTTTTTCTTTCTTCCCTTCCTGTTTCCTGCCTGCCTGCCTTTCTTCCTCTCCATCTGTCTGTCTCAATGGGGATTGAAGCCTGAGCCTCACACATCCTAAGCACCTGCTCTACCTCTGAGCAGCACTCCAGCCCCAATCCCCTCTTAGAAGCCATCCATGCCCCGTGGGCCACTTTGGCAATGGAGAGCTGTTTATTACAGTGTTGTGAGGGTGGGTTGGGGCGCTTTGGAAACAACCTGGATGTTACTAGTGGGCAAGAGAAGAGGCAAGTGTGGACCCTACATGGTGCTCCACAGAGGTTGGAAGTTAGAAATCCACAGAGATGGATAGATCTTAAAAACATGCCAAATGCAAAAGTTAAGAAACAAGAGAGAGTCAATGCAGCACAATTCATGTTGATTAAAAACCCACAGATCCAAGGCAGCAACACTGATTTTGCAAAAACAAAAGGATCACTTAGAACAACTGCTCATTGCAGAGGGAGAGGGAAAAGAGCGGCTGTGTTTACTGTTTGTGTAATGTTAGGACAGTTTGTTGTTGTTATTAGGTGCCATTGAGTCATGTTCAACTCATAGTGACCCTCAGGGTTTGCAGTGGCTGATTGTTTTGGGATTGCCTTGGGAGGGGATTGCCACATCCTTCTCCCATTTTTGCGGTGCTGGGAATAAAACTCGGGACCTCAGAGACTGCAGAGCAGTACTCTACCAACTGAGCTAAATCCCAGCCCTAGGACAGCTAGTTAGATGAAATTCTGACTTCACTCCTTATGTTGGGCTTTGGTGTGGTCTGAGTGGCCCCCAAGGATCAGTGTAATTAAAAGTTTGGTCCCCACTGGTGCTGTTGGAGGTGGTGTACCGTTTGGGAAGTAGGGTCTACTGGAAAGTCTTTAGGTCATGGGGAGCATGAGGTTTTTCTCTCCAGAGGATTATTTAAAAAGGAGCATCCTGGACTCGCCAGTTCTCTTTCTCTCTGCTGTTGGTTCAAGATATAATCATTAGCTTGCTCTTCCATGTACCCCTACTGTTGCCACCCACCAGGATGGGACACCCTGAGCTCATGCTGGTGCCATGCTGTGGAACTGCCAAAACTGTGAGCTAAGTAAACCCTTCCTCACTACAAAGTTAATTGCCTCAGGTATTTCATTATAGTAACAGAGAGCTGACTAATAGAACAGGTGATCTGGGATGGTCAAAATAAAGTCACAGATGCACTAGAAAACATAGCTAAAGGCCTTTTTTTACAACTCTATATTGGTCAGGCTTTGAACTCCAAATCCAGTGCTTTTTCTTCTGCTTTACTGCCCCTTACCTGTGAGCCACTATGTGCTCCCCAGGTCTTTGCTGGCTGAGCAGGGCGGATAGGTGGATGGGCAGCTTACTCAGGACCCTGCCCGATCTGTCAATGTTAGAAAATACCCAGACTAGAACTATAACCCAACTCCACCTATTGGCAAGCACTGCTAGAGTGCTGCAGGGGCTGTGGGCCAGGCCCAGGGGGGCCAAAATCCCAGGCACCAGCAGTCTCACAGAGCACACATGGGGACCCCCAATCCAGGCGAAGTCATCTGGAGGAAGGTCACAGCTTCATTTGTTAACTCTCAAGACATAATTGCTCCATGACTGCAAATTACTCTACAGATGATCATTAAGATAAAATATGTTTACATAGATGCAGAACCAGGACACGGCGAGAGGCCCTGTTTGGCAGCAGGCGCTGGGAAGCAGAGAGCAGGCGCGGCCCCATGGGGGCCATCAGCACAGAGTCCCACTGGTGAGTTTTATTAAAAGGAGCTCATTATGATTATTCCATCCCAGCCTTTAGATCTTTATTACCAAATCTGAATTAATTTTTGCAACTCCAACAGACCCAGCTCACCCAAAGTCATTTTTACAACTTGAGGTGGAAGGGGGCAGGGAGGGCCCTCCAGGGCTCTTGCAGTTTGGCTGCATGGCATCGGAAGCAGCTGCACTGGTCTCAGAGACAGGCTAGGAATGCCACTGATTACCTCGGGACAGAACGGGCTGCCCCATGGACCCACGAGCCCAGGCCTGCTCCACATTCCAGGGCTCCCTGGGGAGGAAAAGGGAGTCCTGGGGCAAAGGAAAGAAACTTCCCTACCTCCTGTCTCTGGGATGGTCCTCAGGCCACCGTGTCCCAGGGCAGAGACACACCCAGTTGCCTTTACAGAGCCACCTTGTCCTGGGAAACGCGGTGAGCCGCTGCCTTTGAGGTGCTTGTCTTTGATTTCTCCCTTAGTGGATGGCCTTCCTCCACTCCCAGAGCACCCGACCCCATGGCACCCTCCAGCCCCCAAAGTGCCCAGGTGGCCCAGCTAGTGAGCCCTGAGGCCATCTGCTGGTGTGTTGGGGCTGCCAGGTGGCTCCTTTCTTCAGGAGAAGAGCTGAGGTGGAGAGAGAAGGACCAAGCTTTGGTGCTGGGGTCTGCATATGGCTTCACTGTATCCCCCAAAGGTTCACAGGCCAAAGGCTGGCCCTCAGTGTGCACAGGTGAGATGTGGGGCGGGGGCCTTGGGGAAGGTGCCTATGTCACTAGGCCACACACCTCTGAAGGGATGATGAAGTTAGTTGAGACCCAGGTTAGTTCTCATGACAGCTGGTTTCTATAAAAGAGCAAGCGGCTCCCCAGAATCCCTCTGGCTTCCTGTCTCTTATATGATATCTCCTGCCAGTGTCTCCACCTTCATGATGCCACTGGCCATGAAGGCCTTGCCAGAGGCTGAATAGATGAGACTGCCCAATCGTGGACTTTCAGCCTCCAAAACTGTGTGGGAATTAGTAACTGTGTTTTTCTATAAAGTACCCAGCCTTGGGCATTTTGTTATAGCAAAAGAAAGTGAACTAAAATATCTGGTGACACCACTTAAGTCCCCAAACTCAGCTGTGGCTAAAACTGATACATCTCTGGACTTTCAAGTCCTTTGAGTCAATTCACTTGGCTTTCTGTCCCTTGTAGCCTCAAGAGCTCTAGCGTGACCCTATAGAGACAAACAAGATTGTACGTGCTGGCCTCAGCTAGACACCATAGCCTGGTTTTGCAGGCAGAGCACCTGAAGACTATCAAGATGTCAGCTGTGCCACCCTCTTCTGCCCGAGCAGAAGGAACCCAAATGGGGTTAGGAGAAAGCCTGCTGTGTATTTTATTTTATTTTATTTTTTGTGGTACATGAGAATTGAACCCAGGGCCCTGCATATACTTTGCAAATGCTCTATCAGTTTTCATTTTTATTTTCAGAGTCTTGCTAAGTTGCTCAGGCTGCCTTTGGCTTTGAACTCGTGATCCTCCTGCCTCAGCCTCCTGAGTCTCTGGGATTACAGGCATGCAACACCACACCTGGCACCTGTTGTGTGTTTAAGGTCTATGGACCAGGCTCTTGTTCGGCCCTTAGATACTTGTCCTTGGGGCACAATGCTACAGTGTCCCTGCAGAAGTGTGGCAGCTACTGAGGTTGGACCCAAGCCCCAAGGGCTGTGCAGGATGCCTAGGAGTTTTCAGAGTTCCTCCCAGGTTGGAACTTACTGTCTACACGCCCAGAGGTTTCCAAACTGCCCCTCTCTGTCACCACCAGCAGCCAATTGCCACCACCAGCACCTGGCTGCTTCCAGTGCCACCTCCCAGGCAGCTTTGGCAGCCTTTCCCTCTCTGGAATTCACTAAGACCCCTTCAGCAATCTGTTCCTGGGGCGTCTAAGGGCCATGGAGGCTGTGAGCCGAGAACACAGCAAAGCTGTGCCCTGGCTGAGTGCCTGTTAAAGCCCAGGAGGGTCCCCGGGATGGGCCCAGCCTCTGGGGTGCCAAACTTCCTCTCTCCTGGGCAGCAGGACCAGGGAGGGAACTGGCCCTGACTTTTCTTTTCACAGAGTATGGGGGCCAGATGGTGGGAGCCTGGACAGGGTGGTAGATTGCTTAGTGAAAATATTTACTGTGATCTTCAGAACAAAACACAGACGCCCACAGGTCCCGGCAGAAGGGAAGTTTCCGGGGATTCCATGTAGCACGTGGGGAAGCTTGAGACTGGCCACTTGGAGTTGGAGGGCACTGACCTCCAACTCTCAGAGCCAAGTGTGGCCAGAGCACAGCCAGGAGCTGTGGCTGGAGCACGTCTTGGACAGGCACATGCCAGATGGGGAGGTCCCCATCCCCGCCCAGTGCATACCCAGATGCCCTGACTTGACACTGGCAGCTTTCTGGGCCTTGCTCCCCGGAAGGCCCTCAGGAGCCACACACCGTGAATGTCCAGGCCATTCTGAGGAGAAGACTGACCACCTTGTTCTGTCTCCATCTGGACCTCCAGCCAGCTGCCCACCTCGGGCACCTCTGTGTCCCCAGCCCCACAGCAGGGCCTGCTTCTGCCCTCCCCTATGCAAGGGTCTCTGGAACCTGTCCCCTCAGCCCCATCTCACCTGCCTTCACCCTATCTGGGCCTCCTGCAGGAATCAGCCTCACTTGTCTCTAGAATCTTGACAGCTAAGTCCCACAGCAGTCTCCCTACCTGCTGACCTCCGTTCCCTCTGGGAGGCTGAACCCATGTCATGCTGGGTGGGGAGGGGCACTATGGGGTGCAGGGCTGCCCCTGGAGAGGCGCTCAGTGCCAACACAGGCAGATGGCCTTGGATATGCCTCGCCCTGCAGGATAGCCGCTCTCCTGCCTGCCACAAACTCTCTGCAGCCTGGCCTGGGCCCCTCCCCAGCCAGGACCAGCTGTTCCCTGCTCCTCTCCCCTTCCTGGTCCTACCCATAGTCCAGGCACACAGAGGTGCTGGGGCCTGGTGCATGGCTCCTGCTGCCTGGAGCTGGGACTCCAGGGTGGCATTGCAAGGTGGCATTCAAATCTGGCTTGTCCTCTCCCAGACTCAAGCTGAGACTTAATCTCTACTGTGAGATTCTCAGAGATGAGACCAGGTGGGGCCTTTATGGAGTGACTAGGGCTCTGCCCTCATGAGTGGACTCCATTCCCGTCACTCATGGATTTATGTATGAATGAGCTATCTTGGGAGTGGGTCTGCCATGTGGTGTCCTGCACAGCCTGGGGACTGTTGTCAGCGGGAAGGCCATTACCAGGTGTGGCCCTCAATGGTGGACCAGAACTGGAAGGCAAAATAAACTCTTTTCTTTATTATTTACCCAGTCTGTGGACTTGTGTTTTTAGCAGCTGAAAATGGACTAAGCTCGAGTGCTTTACAAATGTGCACTTGGTGTTTTCCCTAGCAGCCAGGGAGGGTGGAATGAGCCTCCTGGTAAGCAGGTGGAGAAGCGAGGCCCTGCCTCCAGCATCTGGCCCCATCTGCTCCATCCCAGGACCCTGGTGTAGCCACTCAGGGGCAGCTGCATTTGGATCCAGCAGAAAAGGGACAGCTGCAGGTATGAGGGGCCCTGGCCATGTTGGGGACCTTGCCCTACAGCCACCCTGGCTGTGACCCTGTGGCACAAAAACACCCACTCTACTTTCAGCCATAGCAGAAACAAGGGGCAGCCCTGAGGCCTGCAGATCGACCAGCTCTGAGGAAGCTGGAAGGGGCTTCGGCCCGGCACACACAGACAGGCAGCACCTCGGTCCTCTCGGGGTCTAGACTTGCTGAACTTTAGAGGCTGTGCAAGGGAGCGTGAGCTGGACGGTATGACTGAAACATGGGGTTCATTCTCAGGGCCACTGGGCTGCACAGGTCTGGGGATGCCAGTTGCACAGACTGTGCTTATAAGAGCACACCCTGGTGAGTATGTGTGCGTGTGTGCACACCAATGCACGGGGAGATGGGATAGAAGAATTCCAAAGCCCCCACACGGGGCAAATCCAAAGGAGGCAGGGAATTCTGATGGGAGAGACAGGCCAGCCGTCTGCTGCCCCTCTGTCACTCCACGCTAGACCTGCCCCAGGAGTGATCAGTCACCGTCCCTGATTGCCTCCTCCCATGCCGCTGGCAGAGGTTGGTGGGATGGCCCCGAGGGTTGTAGCCTCTTGACTGAAAGTCCAGGAGACCCTAGGGTCTTCCCCAGGTCCAGTGCCTTCGGGGGTGGGCAGCATACCAGAGAGGATCCCCCCGTGGCGGCCATAAGCTCCTCACCCTCTTCCTGTCCTCCTCCTACGTCCCACTTGGCCCAGGACCCCAGAGGGCCCCCCAGAGGGCCTTCTGCCCTCCTCCAGCAAGCATCCGTCCACCCTTGTCCCTCCCCTCTTCAGGCTGCCAGGTCCCCAGACCACATGCCCTGCTTCAGTCAGACGCCCAGCCCCAGCACTCTGTGTGCCTGGACTCTGGGTAGGACCAGGAGAGGAAAGTGAGCAGGGGACAGCTGGTCCTGGCTGGGGAGGGGCCTGGGCCAGGCTGCAGAGAGTTCATGGCGGGCAGGAGAGAGGTTTTCCTGCAGGGCCAGACACATCCGAGCCCGTCTGCCTGTGTTGGCACTGAGCACCTCCCCAAGGACACCACCAAACCCCACAGTCTTTCAGTCTTTCTGGCCTCTCTCCCATCCTTCACACACAGGAGCCACTTGAACCAGACCTGACCATCTCCCCTTGGACCAGCCCCTCCTACAGGTGAGCTACAAGGTGCAGCCTGGGGGACCAGCACTAGAGATGCCCAAGGTGGGCCCATCTCTGAGCCCTACCTGTATCCTCTGAACCCACAGGTGCTAAATTTGCTTCCCTTTGTCTTCTTGTGTGAACTTGGTGCCTGGAGGCCTGGAGCAGGAGCATTAATGAGCCCTGGTGGATCCCTCAGGCCCCTCCTGTGATGCTCCCTGCCTGAGAAAGGCCCCCGCTGCAGTGGAGGAAGAGGGCAAGGGCTCCCCCACTCCCCAAAGCCCGGGATATCCCCCTATGCTCCTCACCCAGAACCAAGTCCCTTGTCAGATGAATGTTGACCAGGCTTAGTCTGATCAGCTCAGTCTAGAGAAAGGAGGAAATCAGAATCAGAATAAGTGCGGCTGAAGCCTGCAGATTCAGTCCCTTGAGGCTGCCTCACAGCAGCTTTTCTAGCAACTTGGGGTGGACAGAGGGTGCAGAGGGAAGGAGCTCCAAGGCCAGACCATGGGGCCACCCTGAGAACCAGAGAGGGTGGAGGCAGAGCCTGCACTGAGGATGGCTGGGCCTCACTCACCAGGCCCTGGCTGCCTGATGTCACAAGGCTACAGAGGACAGGTAGGAGCGGGCCATGGCTCCCCTTAAGGTCTGGCATTTGCTTTGCTGATTTAAAAGTGGGTGTGACAGTGCCTGGCAGCAGCTGTCAACGATCCAGCCAGCTCCCAGGGACATGGATGGAAGGAGATGAGGCTGTGCATGGAGGTCCCAGCTGCCTACAGAAGGTGGCACCATGACCCCACCTGGCTTGGCTCCAGCCCTCTGCCCGCCCCACCCACCAGCTTCTCCCACCTCTGAAGCTGCAGCAAGCTCCTCCCAGGGCAGCCGCTGCTTTCTGCCTGGCCGACTCTGCTGGTCTCTCCAGGCCCTGACCAGCCAGCCCTTTGCGGGGCAGCTCCTGTCTGTCTGCCAAGTCTGGCTGCCCCCCACCCCCAACCCCTGTGACTTCTTCCTTCTCTGGCTCCCAACATGATCCCCTTCACTCATTTGTCCCCATTCCCTCCTCCAGTGCTGCTGAAACGCCTCCTCCTGGGCCCTGGGCACCAGCAGGCCTCTGGGGCCACATCACCGCGGTGGGTCCCCCCACGCACACCGGTGCACATGCTCTCACACTGGCCCTGGCTCCCGCTCCCACGGTCAGGCTCACACCCCTGCCCATTGACCCCCACCTGAGCCCCAGCTCCGCCCGCCCGTTCCCCCTCACTCCCCGGCTCTCACGTACACTCACGCGCAGACACACCTGCTCACACATGCACACACAGACAGCACGCTCGGCCCCCCTCACACCAGTGCCCACACACATGCACCCCCTCGCTGCAGTGAACTCCTCTCTGGGTCCCCAGGCAACCAGGTGGAGCTTGGCAAGGACTAGATGGGCTGGATTAGGTTTCCAGCAGGGGATACAGGCCACTGCTGTCACCCTTGAGCCACCTCGGAGCGGGCAAGGCTGGACAGGGCAGGAAGAGGCTGTAGGCATAGAAGCCACCACGGCAGCATCTCCTTCGGGGGAGCAGCCGGGGGCAGCCCAGAAAAAGGAGGCACACTTGGCTATTCCTGCTCTTATTTGCCCACTAGGTGCCCTTACCTTACCAAGACAAGTGGACACGGTGCCCACTCACCCTGCCGTGCAGTGACGATGTGCTGCCACTGACCTCCCCTCTCCTCCTTGCGAGAGCCGCTGCCATTGTGCTCAGCACAGTGGCAGCCCGTGGGCTCTGCCCTGACAACACGCCATCACAGGCCATGGGCCACAGGCCAAATGCAACCCTCACTCAGGCCTCCCTGCCCTTAGGGTCCTTGCCATGGCCGCCGCAGAGGCTGCCACAGGGCAGGTGGGTGCACTGCTGACCTCCCCCTCTCTGACCCAGACTATACATCAAAATGGACCAGGATCCAGAAAGAAATATACACTTTCCCATTTTTCCTTGAAATACTCAGCCTTCTTGGCTTAACCCTTGGTTTTTAAACTTCTTTTTTTTTTTTTTTTTTTTGGCTGTACCAGGGGGTTGAACCCAGGGCTTTGCGCACTTTGCAAGAGCTATACTACTGGGCTGCACCCCTGGCCCATTTTTAATTTCTTATCTTGAAACAGGACCTCACTAAGTTACGCAGGCTGCTTCTGGCCTTGAACTTGCGATGCTCCTGCCTCTACCTCCTGAGTTGCTGGGAAGACAAGTGTGTACCACCGCGCCTTACCATGTTTTTACACTCCTGAGAAATATTTTGCTCCCATAAGAAAAGCCACATGGGATGTGGCCTCTGGGCCGGGGAAGGAGATGGCACATTAGGCTCTGGGAAGGCCGTCTCCAGTTCAAAAGGGCCAGTAGGAGCCGAAAGGGGGCAGGTCCATGGTGCTCCACCTTATCTGTGTAAAGCGTCAGCAATCTGGATTTGCAAGTGACATCTCTGGTTTTTAAATACTGACAATGTTAAGAGTGGGAGATGTGCTGCTTATGGAATGAGGCAAAGCTCCCAGGTCGGTCTGCGGCCTCAGCTCCATGCCATGGGAACCCATTTCCTGGTCGGTCTCCTCCTACTTGTCTGGAAGGCCTTGGTGGACAGTCACATTCTGACAAAGCAGAGTGAGCCCATCTGTCTTCAGCCCTGCAGTGACTGAAGCTTCCCGAGTCACAGCCCGCACCCTACTTGTTTACCTGCATCCCTGTCCCCTCCTGGAAGACAGCTGCTGGTGGATGCGATTTATTGAAGAATCCTCACACAGGGACCCAGTAAACAGTTACTGGTTATCCACACAGTAACAAATACTTAGCTAACCCCAGACTCCTGTGGCTCATGATGTCTTGGTTCAGTCCTACACAGAGCCAAGAACTCATCCAATAGAATATGTACTTCAGACAAAGAACTATCTTCAATATGTAAAGAGCTCCTGCTAATCAACAAGAAACAGCCCAGTAATCCAAAATGGAAATGGGCAAATGGTATGAATGGACAGTTCTCAGAAAAGACTATCAAGTAGTTTTTAAATATATGAAATGATGTTCAATCTCACCCTTAACAAAAGAAAATACCTGCATCAGATTGTCCAAATAGAAATGTGTAGGTCAGGGGTATGTGTTGAGAAAAATGTAACCAGTACAGGCATTTAGGAAGCCAATGTGTCATCGCTATCAAAATTTTAAATGCGTAAACCCTTTGAACCAGCAAATCTGACTGAAGCATTCGATACTACAAATGTTTTCAAATAAGGGGGCAAAAGAATAAATATGAAGATATCCAGTACAGAACTAATTAAAATAGTGAATATTGGAAAAATTAAGTCTCTATCAAGCAAGGTCTGGTGAAATACGTTATTTACATAATGGAATATCAATGTAGGAAAGAATGAACACATCTGTAAGTACTAATATGAGAAATTTCCAAGATCTTCTACCTGGCAACAGTGAATGCAGTACAGTATACAGTATGGGTAGTACGCTAGAATTCACATAAAAGTAATAAAAATGAAAACACACATGTACATACAACATAAAAGCCTTTGAACCAGAGATTCCAACTCTAGGATTTATCCCCCCCCACACACACCTCCACCTCCTCTCTCATCAGGGTCAAGAACATCCTACAAAGGATAGTGGTTGTTACTGGGTGCCGTAAAGTCAGATCTGACTCGTGGGAACCCTAAGATCAGTAGAATGAAACACTACCCAACACTGTGCCATGCACACGATCTTTTTATGTTTAAGCCATTGTTGCAGCCACTGTGTTTCTTCTCATTTTGAGTCATGCCACATCAGCAAAAGGAGGTCCCAGGGACTTTACTCCATTCCTGTCATTAAGGTGACTCTACTTGGAGGTGGCTACTCTTCCATAGTCATTTCTTGAATGCCTTCCAGGATGGGGGGCTCATTTCCTGAGCCTATATTTAACAGTGCTTCTTTCCTATTCATAGGGTTTTCAATGGCTAATTATTTTGGGAGTGGGCTGCTGGGTCCTTCTCCCTAGTCTGTCTTAGTTTGAAAGCTCAGCTGAAACCTATTTACCATGCGTGGCCCTGTCGGTATCTGAGATACTGGTGGCATAGCTTTCAGCCTCACAGCAACACACAAGTCCCCACAGCATGGCAAGCTGACAGACATGTAGGGGACCTGCACAGCAACAGAGAAATAGGTAAACAGTAGCTGCCTCTAGAGAAGCCCGAGCCAGCAGGTGGGGAAGGCAGTGCCTCCTACAGCAATAAGCATTTGGGGGCTGACTTGCAGCTCACCCTTTCCTACAGCTGCAATCCATGGGTCCATCCAAAGAACAAGTATTGCCTATGCAGAAAAAGGCAAGAATCTCAGAGAGGCCGGGAGTGGGCCTCACCCAATGGAAGGGAGAGGAGGCCAAGGGATCCCCGCCCAGTCCTGGCTCCCTAATGGCAGGGGAGCCACTCTGACAGCTGGCACCCAGCTGTGAAGCTCTGGAATGGAAATGGCGTGGTATCCTCTCTTTGGCCTCCCTCCAGGCACTGATGTGTCAGGATGTGAGGGCCAAGGGGTCCCCTGCTGAGATCCTGCCAGGGGCTGGTGGAAGCTGCCATTAGCTTCTGGGGACCAATGGATGGGGAGCCAACTGGACGGCAGGGGCCAGGGTGCTCTCAGAGATTGGGGCTGACAGGGCTGAACCACAGAGACCATGGGACCAGCATCCTCTTCTCCCAGAGGGCCTCCTGGACTATAGGGCCCAGACACCTGATGCCAAACCTGGCATCCCTGGGGAGGGCTCAGACAGGCACCACAGGGCTTCAGAAGCCCACAAACCAGTGCCCAACCCTCCCTAGCCTAGGCAGGCTGAGGTGGAAGACAGCTCACAACCATGGACCCAAAAGAACAAACCTACAGGGTGACCCCACTGGAGAGCGAGGAGAGCCCAGGCCAGGGGAGGCCAGGGGAGAGGCCCAGCTGGGGGAAGCAGCCTCGTTGGGGGTAGGAGGTCAACTGGAAGTTCTGCTCACGAGGCCAACTAGACCGGATGTGCTGTTCTGCAGAAGGGCCTATGCCTCGTTGAGGAGTCAGGACTGGGGTGGTACAGGGCAGCAGGCAGCAAAGGATGCACACAGAGCTGAGGCAGAGTCCAGGCGGGACACAGGGAGGGAGCTGGCCAGAGAGGGTGTTCTGGGTTTCAGAAGGCTGCCCAGGCAAGCCCCTCTCTGCCATGAGGACCTCTGCAGGAGTCACGTGGGAGGAAGAAGAGGCCATTTGGGACAAGGTGGACCTGAGGCTCCTATGGGGCACTCACAGGACAGCCATCCACTGTGCACTCAGGTACAGGGGATCTGGGACATAGGGGGAGGGCTGGGCTACAGAGGTCCCACATGTCCGGATGTGCATTGCCTTTGAATGAATAAGATAAAGAACATCTAAGTGCCTGCAATGGGGAGTTTGCTGGAAGGACAGAGTTGTTACTGACTCTGGCTCGCTCTTCCAGGACCCTGCCCAGACTCCAGCCAGCTCATCTGTCCTCCTCAGCCCATGAGCAGGACACAGGCAGACTTGCCACAGCCTCAACTCCTACACCACCAGGGCCCTAGCTCTGCCCCAGACCTGTCACCTGCCACAATCCAAAGGCCAGCCTGGGTGCTATGGAAGGAGTCCCCACCAATGATCAGCCCTTACACTGGGCATAGCGGCTGACAGCTCTTGATTCAGAGCACAAGGCAGATGGGCTTGGACTTGGAGGGACCCCTGGGCACTCATCAGACATGTCTGGGCCCACCCCCACCTTTGACCCACCCTCCGAAACCCAGCTGCCCTCACAGCCCTGCCAGGCCCATTTGTGAGTGCCCATGAGGCCACTACGGGTCGCCAGGTCCCGTGCAGTGCCTTCACACTTTTTACCTCATTCAGCATCCACAGCCACCCTTCTAGGAAGTCTCCTGTCTCTTCTGCAAAGAGGGAACCCTGACCCTCAAAGTCTGGACAGAAGTTTCAGCAGCTGACCCGGCATGAGCTCAGTTTGGGGACACTTTGTGCTCCCCACGCACTCTGGGGACCAGCAGGCATTGTGAGCACTCACCCTCCCCTGGGCACCCAGCAGACATTGACCCTGAGAGGGGACACAGCAGCGGGTGCCCAGAACGGTTGCCTCCCAGCTCTGTGACATGGCCAACCCACTCTCCCTCTGTGAGCCTCAGTTTCCCCATCTGGAAAAAAAAGCATAATGATCTTGGCAACAGCCCTCAGAGTAAGTGCTCAATGTTGTTGTTGTTGTTAGGTGCCGTCGAGTCGAGTCCGACTCATAGCGACCCTATGTACAGCAGATCGAAACACTTGCCGATTCTGTGCCAGGCAAACAATCTTATTTATGTTTAAGCCCATTGTTGCAGACACTGTGTCAATCCATCTGGTGGAGGGTTTTCCTCTTTTGCGTTGACCTGCCACTCTTCCAAACATGA
>VMDO01003965.1:0-90321 GCA_007922755.1 Pedetes capensis
GCCAAATAGACAAAAAAAAAAAAAAAATTCCTATCTGAAGAACAGATAAATTAAGCATAGGACCAATGACTTTTAGGAAGATATTAAGCAGACTAAGTTATAGTTAATTGAAATTCCTGAAGCAAAAGAGACAGAGAATGAAATAGAAAAATATTTGTTTCCAAACTTGATAAGAACTATGAACCATTAGAACCAAAAAGATTCATGGATACAAAAGGAATAAGATTGCTAACGATTATATGTTGTTGTTAGGTGCTATAGAGTCATGTCTGACTCATAGAAACCTCACAGGGGTTTTAATGGCTGATTGTTTCAGGATTGCCTTGGGGGTGGATTGCCACATCCTTCTCCCAATTTTGCAGTGCTGTCTATTGAACGGGGACTTCAGAGACTGCAGCACAGCACTCTACCAATTGAGCTAAACTTCATCTCCTAATTATTATATAGATATTGAAAATATAACAAAGAAGGTTTTGAACAAATTTACACGAATAGATTTGAAAACTTAGCTGAAGAGGAAAAAAAATCTTTAAAAAGCTTCCTAAGGAAAGTCTCAGACCTTGAATGTTTCTCTCAGACCTTGATAGTTTAATTGTTGAATTTCTATTAAGCATTTAAGAAAAAGTCAATCTTACACAAACTCCTTCAGAAAATAGGGGAAAAATACTTTCCAATGCATTTTATGAAGCCAGCATTATCCAGATGAAAAAGACTCACAAAGACATTGAAAGAAAAACAATTACCAAATTATGGATCAACATCTTTGAACATAGACTGAAGAGATCCTTTAAAATTATTATCAAATTCTAGCTGAGGATGTAGTTCAGTGGTAGAGTGCTTGCCTAGCATATATGAGACCCTGGGTTTGAGTTTGGCACTGGAAAAAAAAAGTAACAAATTTATTTGAGAACTATTCAAAATGATATAGCATGTCAAATGGTTTAATCTAATATTTTAAGGAATGTATGGCTACTTTAATATTTTATTTAGTATGAAAAATAGTAAAAGAAGAAATTCATATAATGCTAATATTATAAGTATTTCACAAAATACAATACCCTTGATGGTTTAAAAATATCAAGGCAAACAGGAGAGCACATGCAAATAAAAATAATGCAATGTGGACCATAGACTAAAACTGACAAGCTGACCCTACAAACTTCTATAAAGAAACATAAAGGTGATCTTCATAACCTGATATAGACAATGACTTCTTGAGCAATAAACAAGAAGGCATTAACGGTGAAAAGAAAAAGCAAATTGGATTTCGTCTAAGTTGAAATCCTTTGCTCATCAAAAGGCATTAAGGAAACGAAAAACCAAATATATACTGAGAGAAGATGTATACATTCAACATATCTGAAGGACTTGAATATAGAATGGACAAAGAGCTCCCACAGGGTAACAATGAAAAGACAAGAAACCAATGAAAAGAGGCAAAGGATTTGAATGGACTCTTCCTAAAGAAAATACACAAGGGGCCAATAAGCAGATGAAAAGGTTTTCCTCATTGTTTCCTCATCAGGGAATTATAAGTTAAAACCACAATGAACTACCTTATTTAACCACTTCTTTACCCTTTAGAATGGCTAAGATTAAAGACTAGCAGCATTAGATGCTGGAGAGGATGCAGAGCAACCAGAACTCGGACACTGTTGGTGGGATACAGTCATTTTAGGAAATATTTGACAATTTTTTACAGAGTTCAATAGACATTTACCATATGTTCCAGCATTTCCAATTCTAGATATTTTTCCAGGAGAAATAAAAATGTATGTACATGCTTAGACTTGTACTCAGGTTTTCATTACTTTTATTCACAGTAGTACAAAATTGGAAACAATGTAATGATCATCCATGGGAGAAGGGATATAAAAATTACTATTTGTTTTACACAATAAAATTTTACTCCACAATAAAAAATAATCAACTACCAATATCTGTAAAACCATGGATATATCTTGTAAACTTTATGCTGAGCAAAAGAAGTTTGCATATTGTACACTGATACAAAAAGTTTTAGACCCTATGTTTCCTTCTTTCCCTCCTTCCTTCCTCCCTTCCACCTGAGCTTCCTTCCTTCTGACTTTCCTTACCTTTCTCTTATTTTCTCTTTCTTCCTCTTCTCTCTCCTTCCTTCCTTCCTTCCTTTCTTCCTTCCTTCCTTCCTTCCTTCCTTCCTTCCTTCCTTCCTTCCCTCCCTCCCTCCCTCCCTTCCTTCCTTTTATTCTTTCTTTCTTTTTTCTCTTCCTTTTTTTCTTTTGTGTGTCTTCAATAATTAGCAAATTAATCATAGTGAGAGAAATCAGAAATACTTAAAATTCCTCTTCCTTGTTTAAGGCTAGGAATTGACTATAAGAAATTATAAAAGACATAATGAAAATATTTTGTATCTTGATTAGGATGAATATATATGCATTATTGTTGTTGTTAGATGCTGTTGAGTCAGTGTCCAACTTATAACAACCCTACATACTACAGACAAAACACTATTTGTTAGTGCTTCTCTGCTATTCATAGATTTTCAATGGCTGGTTGTTTTGTGGAGTGGCTTGTCGGGTCCTTCTCCCAAGGATACAGCACCCAGTGTTCCAGGTGGTCTCCCATCCAAGCGCTAACAAGCCTGACCCTGCTTAGCTTCCAAGATCTGATGATATGGCTGCAGGCAATATGCATTATTATTAATCTTCAAATTATACACTTGAAATTAGTGCATTTATACCAAGTGTAAATTTGACCCAAATTTTAGTGGCTTATGGCTAAATATAAAACCTAGAAGAGTTAGGAGGCTATCTCAGTACTCTCAGCAGGAGATGCTGGTAATTCACAGAAGGATGTTAGAAAGGGAGCTGGGGAGCAGACCAATTTGGGGATATAGGTTGAACGGGGCTGGGATTTAGCTCAGTTGGCAGAGCACCGCTCTGCAGTCTCTGAGGTCCCGAGTTCGATTCCCAGCACCGCAAAAATGGGAGAAGGACGTGGCAACCCACTCCCAAGGCAATCCCGAAACAATCTGCCATTGAAAACCCTATGGGAGTTGCTATGAGTCAGTCATGACTCGAGGGCACCTAACAACAACATAGGTTGAAGTTTAAACTGAGAGGAATTGTTGATGGATTCGGTTGCAATGGATAAGAGATACAGAGGATTCAAGGACATTTGGTGACTTTGGTAAGGACAAGTGGGCAGATGGCATTATTCATTCAGAAGCTGTGAAGATTAGAAAGGAACAGGGTTGGCAAGTGAGTGGTATGATGAACGCAAAACTCTGTCTTCCTCATGTTACTCTTATAATACCCTTTGCAATTCTGGTACAAACAGATATCTAGCAGATACTTGTCTAATCGCAGCCTGTTCTCCCATAGAGAGGTCAGGGCTTGGTATTCATATTTGGAGTCATTAGCAGAGACACTGCTGTCTGCATTTAAGACAATGGAACTTTGAAATATTTGTACAGGTATTTAATTTCCCCTCCATGGATAAATTAAAATTCATTGAAAGTAGAGATGGTATTTTCACTTTTCTTTCTAATCTTTATAACATAGTATCTTAACAAAGAAAAGGTTTTTGTTAAAAGCATGTTTGTTGCATTGACAGTAAATGAGTAAGTGGAAATAAAGGGTTTTTGAGTGTTGTTTTCCATTAGGAGAAGAAATGATACCAAAAGCAAAATAATTAATTGGTAAAGTGCGAAACAAGAAACGAATCCTAGTGAGTATGAAAATATTTGCCAATACTTGTAAATGATCCATGAGAAGAAAATGTATACTAATCTTATTAAAGGGGCTGGGATTTAGCTCAGTTGGTAGAGTGCCGCGCTGCAGTCTCTGAGGTCCTAGAGTTAACTCCCAGCACCACAAAAATGGGAGAAGGGCCTGGCAATCCAGTCCCAAGGCAATCCTGAAACAGTCAGCCATTGAAAGCCCTATGAGGGTCGCTATGAGGTGGATACCAACTTGATGGCACCTAACAACAACAACAATCTTATTAAAACATATGAAGGGCTATGGTTATTTATTTATTTATTTTTGTGATACTCAGGGTTGAACTCAGGGCCTCTGCTTGCATGCTGTGCAAGTGCTGGACCACTGAGCTGAACACTCAGCCCTTTTTTTTTTTTTTTTTTGAGACAGGGTCTCACTAAATTATGCAGACTGCCTTTGGTCTCTAACTTGTGATCCTCCTGCCTCTGCCTCCCAAGTCGCTGGGACTACAGGCATGCGCCACTGCACCTGACTCAATTTATTGTTATGTGCCATCTAGTTGGGTCCCACTCGACCCTATGTACAACAGAGGAAACACTACCTGCCACTGTGCCATGCTCAGCACTATTGTCAGTGCTTCCCTATTACTCACAGGCTTTTCAATGGCTGATTCTTTATGGAGTTGGCTACCAGGTCCTTCTCCCATTTTTTGCGGTGCCTGGGGCCCAACTCAGGGCCCTGGAGAGCGCAGAGCAGCACTCTACCAACTGAGCTAAACCTGAGCCCCATAGAGGGTTATCAAGTTTAGGAAAATATCATGGTTTGGAATTTGGCTATGGCATTTTAAATTGCTTAAGAGTGCTTATTTTCCCCTCTTTAAAATTTAATAACCACATCTATAATGTGGGGTAGTTGCAGAGATGAAAACTAATGAGTAGTGTAGAGCACTTTATACATGGCAGTGAGAAATGTAAATGCTGATCATTATCAATGTATTTTTGTTATTTATTATCACAGTGGATTATCCACCATCTCATTTTTAGCAGACTGCTTTCATAGCAATCTTGTTAAGGTTCTAGCTGAAAATGATTACCAGGGCTCCTTGAATTGTAATTTGCATTACCAGATGGAAAAAGCCCCCAAATCCTGCTTCTTAGATAGAAGAATTTAACATATGAAAACTATGTGAGGAAAACTTTCCAAAAGGCAGTTCGTCTGTGAAACCCACAAAGCATGCTACTTGCCAGACTGGCCTGGGTGGATAGGCTGAAAATGACATTCCTGACGACATTTTAACACTCTTTCCCCAAGCACAAACACATTGCATTCTTCTGAGACTGGGTCAGATTTCAGGTGGTTTTATTCTTAGCTGAAGGGACAAAGGCAACAGGCACTATTTCAAGGCACCCCCATCTACCTCCACAACCTGTTTCTGTCAAGGTGGAAGATGGATGAAGCCTGAAAGCAGCCATGCCTGATGGCACTGAGCCAGTGTGGGGCAGGGCTGCCTCACTCAGCCAGAACTCTGGGTATACGGCTGGTCCGTGTTCTAGTATTGGGTCACTTCCCCCAGCCCAGGTGGTAGACAGCTCTGGATTTGTACAGCTGGGGCACACCACACTGGCATGGCAGTTTCATGAGTATGGAGAATGTCATGAGATGTGCGAGTACAGATGCCAAAGCAGCTGCAGAGTGACCGGCCAAACCACATGTCACAGCCCTGAGACTTCAGGAAACACAATAGTAGTGACAGTCTCCATTAGAGTCAAGACCAACCTTTGCACTTCACAGAGTTCATGAGATACTACACAGCTAGGCCAAGTGGAAATGCCATGGATCCATGTCTGTAGACATGAATTTGAATTCTTGCTCTGTGATTATTAATCTTGTAACTCTGTGCAATATTCTTTCTCTGAATGTTCTCTTCACTTGTTCATGTGAAACATTGGAGGAGGGCATTATAGCCTATTTGTTAGAAATAACTTGAAGATTACATAATCCAAGTTATAGACCATCTAGCCAGCAGTTGGGCACACACTAGGTATTCAACATCATTTCATCCCATTCTGTTTACTCCTGCTGTGATCTACACCAATGCTGCTTAGTAGAAATATAATGTAAAATTTAAATTAAACATTTTTCTCACAGCTACATTTTAAAAATGTAAAAGATAACAGGTAAAATTAGTTCTAATAAATATATTGAATACAACAAATTTATAATACTCTTATTTTAATAACTAATTTGTATTATTAGTGAAATATTTTTCATTTTCATGTATATCTAAATTAATTAAAATAAAATAAAAATTTAGTTCCTAAGTCTAACTTGTTACATTTTAAGTGCTCAAAATCACAAGTAAGTTTTGGGCAGTGCAGTCTAGAGAAGAATGGGTTGAGAGGGAAAAGTGGATAGATGCAGAAAGACTAAGGTTAGACTGCATAAGATTTACCAGCTGCTGTGATAGGAAAAATAAAATGAAATTTTCAAAAGTGGTGTTGAATTTGGAGCCTTGAGAATAGGGTTATCCTTTTGTAGACATAGGGAGTAATTTTAAGGACAGAGGATTGGATATTAAAAGTTTAATTGTATAGATGTTGAGTTTGATATGAAGCCAGAAGTCCTGGACAGAGATGCCTAGAAAATAGATTTTTATGTTCCAAGGGAGCTCAGGTATGAGGGATTCTTTCCTAATAAGGATGTGGATGGAAGGTTGAGGATGAATTCTCCAAGGGAGAGGCTTTAGAGAGAGCAATGTGCACAAGGAATTGAGGACATTTTGTTTGCCAGCATTAGTTTGTGGGAGCAAAAGAATCAAATCCAAAATAACCACGAGAAGAAGATTTTAAAAAGTAGAAAAATCAAGGGAATGTACACCTAGGATTGTCTTAGACATCCTCTAATTCTTTTCTTTGAATAAGTGTATAGTAGTATACTATGACATGAATGTAGCATAATTTATATAGTCTCCTAGTAATGCCTTCTATTGGTTTCCAAGTGTTCTTGGCACTATCAACAATACTATGATAAACTTCCTTGTATATGTGTACTTATGTACTGAGGTCTTTATTTCTTTGAATTTGTTGTTGTTAGGTGCCATCGAGTCGAGTTTTACTCATAATGACCCTATGTATAGTGGCACGAAACACTCCCCAATTCTGTGCCAGGCATATGATCTTATTTATGTTTAAGCCTATTGTTGCACTTTCTATGGATAGAGTTCCAGAATTTTGCTCCTTTTTTTTCTTCTTTCTTCTTTGTTTTTTCTTCTTTCTTATTTTTTTCTTCTTCTTTTTTTTTTTCCTTTTTGCAGTACTGGGGGCCTGAACCTAGGCTCTGACACATACTTTGCCAGCACTTTGCCACTGAGTTGTACTCCTAGCCCTCCCTTTTAATTTTTTTTTTAACTTGAAATAGGATATTGGTAAGTTATGCAGACTGCCTTCTGGCCTTGAACTTGAGGTCCTTCTGCTTTCACTTCCAGAATCTCTGGGGCTACAGGTGTGCATCATTGCTTCTCGTCAGGATTTTGCTTTTAAGATATATTTCATAATTTTACATAAATTATGCTGTTTACTTTGCAAAAGAGGTGACATGTATGAACATTTCCTTCAAAAATGAATTTGAGTAACACTTTCTCTTTGCCTTACCAACTCTAGGTTTTTTGATTCTTTGTAAGGCTGAATAGAATAGCAGGGGAAACCAACTATTCAGGAAAGAGTTCTTCATTTTTCACTACCAGGAGAGGATGTTATTCCTTATGATCATTGTTCTCAATGAAAACACCAAAGATTGTGATTTAAAAAACTTACAAGTTAATTATAACAAATACTAAGTTGAACCCTTGGGCTGTGATTTAGCTCAGTTGGTAGAGTGCTGCTCTGCAGTCTCTGAGGTCCTGAGTTCGATTCCCAGCACCGCAAAAATGGGAGAAGGACATGGCAACCCACTCCCAAGGCAATCCCGAAACAATTTGTCATCGAAAACCCTATGAGGGTTGATATGAGTTGGACACAACTTGACAGCACCTAACAACAACAACAACAACAACAAGTTGAACCATATAGAGTAGATTATACTTGATCATTTTTTACTTAAAATATGGCAATTTTGTGTTGTTCAATTTATTTCTATGGTATTTTCTAGGTTTGCATTGCCCATACAGAATTTTAATAGTGATACTAAGATTTATTGGGCATGTATTTTATGATAAACACATAACTCAGTGGAATCTCATGTGTTCTTTACAATAATCCATTACACTCTGTATGGCAGAGGGGGATAAACTGGTGTCCTCATCAGCCTTTTATCAGGTTCCATCCAGGTGCCAGCCTTTGGTATTCTTTCTCTCTCTTGTTCATTTTCACCTTCAGTCTTGCTCCAACAGTTGCTTTGTCCTGCCTTCTCTCTTCTCTTCTGGTGACATTCACCTTTCTGCCATAAAAATCACCTTGCATGCCTTTTTTGAAACAGCCCCAAATTATATCATGTCAGGATCCTCCAGAGAAGGAGAAACAATAAATATCATCATATATAATACAAATATACACAGACACAGATTTACTATACGGTATTGGCTTGTGAAATTAGAGAGACAGAGAAGTCCCACAATCTGCCACCTTCAGTCTGGAGACCAGGAGAGCCAGTGGTGCCGTTTGTAGTCCTGAGAGCCAGTGATCTAGATTTGTGTTTGGGTCTGAGAGCCTGAGAACCAGGAGCACCAAGGGCCACTGTCTCTGCTGAAGAGTCAAAGAGAGAGTAGATTCAGTGTCTCTCCAGCCCTGTGCTAGTCAGTCCTTCAGTGGGTTGCAAGCATATCCACTCACATTGGCAATGTCTATGGATTGATAGGCTGGTCTCATCCAGAAACACCCTCACAGAAACATTCAGAAATAACATTTAACCTGAGCACTCTGTTGCCCAGTCAGGTTGACATATGCTCTTCACCATCATACACATGGAATGCTTCCCTCAAAAGATAAGCAAGGTATCTCACTTCTCCCACTACGACAGAATTCCACAAGTCATAGTGTGAAGACAGCCCATGTCCATAGGGGGAAGGGGAATGCACTGATTCTGTCAAACTTCACGTTTGAAAACCCTTTCTAGGACAGTATCTTTACTTCAAAAATCCATAAAAACTATTAAAAGGATGAATGAGTACCACTAGCTACTTTCTATTGAGAATAATTTCAGAAGTAATGAGTGATATCAGCTAAGCTGCAGCATATAATTGAAGCAGATTTTAGAAATTCATATTTAAACACAAATTAAGCAAAGCAAATAAATGTCAAATGAATGGCAAGCGAATAAAGAAACCTGTCGTGGGTTAGTAGAAATAACTGAAAAGCAGCGATAACATTATAATCAGGATGTCAACAGAGATAAATGCCATTTGTATAGGTGAGAGGAAGCAAGATGACAGGTGGCAAAAATATTCAAGTACCTAAATGTCATTTGGTAATGATCATTTATGACATCTTTACCAAGGATCACAGATAAAATTCTATTCATTGCATTTATTAAATTTAAAATTAGCATGTGTATACATTCTCTTGTGCTCCAGCATTTCCTGTATATTTATTATTTTTCTCAAGTGGTTTGTACTTCTTAATGGACTCAGGAAAATTGTGTAGTCTGTTGGCAGTGACTGAAAAGTGTTAACCACTCAAAGCCTTGACACAGCAGGCCTTGCAGGATGAGAAAAGTGGGTATTGTTATAATTAATTTTTTCATGGTACTTCGGGGTTGAACCAAGGGCTTCATATATACTTTGCAAGGGCTCTACACTGGGATGTGTCCCCAACCCATTTTTAATTTTAATTTGAGTCAGGGTCTTCTTAAGTTACATAGTCTTCTCTGACATCAGACTCATGATCCTCCTGCCTTCATTTCCCAAATCTCTGGGATTACAGGTGTGTGCCACTGCGCCTCACTGAAAAGTGGATATTATGGTGAAACATGTTCATATTACCAATCTGGCATGATGCTGTGAGCAGTATATGGTCATGATTAGAAATTTAGGCCATTGCCCCATACTTCCTGGGTTCATATCCACTTCTCTGGGTATATGATGTACAATAAATCAATGCAACCCTGTCTCATTCCTTCTTTTGGAAAAGAGTGAATACTGGCATTTATCTCATAGATTTTTGTTGTTGTTGTTGCATGCCCTTGAGTTGAGTCTGACTCAAAGTGACCCTATGTACAACAGAATGAAACACTATCAGACACTGTGCCATGCTTGGCACTACTATCAGTGCTTCTCTGCTATTCACAGGGTTTTCAATGGCTGATTGTTTCAAGTGTGGGCTGCCAAGTCCTTCTGCCATTTATGCAGTGCTGGAGATTAAACACAGCACCTCAGAGAGAGCAAGGTAGCACTCTATCAACTGAGCTACCTCCCAACCCACCATAGACTTATGGTGAGGTGTAGTGGAGTTGCTATTTATGAAAGGACTTAGAACAATGGTTAGTATAGAGTAGAAATTCACCGATTATTATTGATTATGGGTATTTCTCTTTGTGTGTAAATGTTGTCATTATTCAAATAAGAACTAGGGACTTGGTAGGCATCATGGCACATGACTCTAAGCCCAGTGACTTGGGAGGCTGAGGCAGGAGGATCATGAGTTCAAGGCCAGAATCAGCCTGTACAACTCTTAGAGACACTGTCTCAAAATAAAAGAATTAAAAGAAGACTGGGGTACAGATCAGTGAGAGTGTCCTGGGTTCAATCCCCCAGTACCACACACACATACACACACACACACACACACACATACACACACAAACACACAAACCACCACCACCACCACCACTAACAATAACAACAACAAAACCTCAAGAATGAGAAACTCAGAATTTGCCAATGTATTTTCAGCCTAGATAAATTTTAGAATAGTGATAAAGAGATCTTGGCTGAAATTTTGGCTCCTTTCCTCTTTAGGTATGGGATCCTACACAAATCATTTGTTTTAGTCATGGTTCTAGAAGGACAGAGATGGTCCACATATTCTCCAGATTGAAGAGAGGTTGAAAAAGAGATCTTTCAAAGAACAGTGAGGGTTAACACAAGCCAAGGAGAGAGTGAAACAATAGGATTAGAATATTTAAGACTGTTTCAGGTCCTAGCTGAAGGGGCAAAAGGAAGAGGTGGTCATTGGAAGAGGGAGGGATAGGGAGAGAGAAAGAAGAAGAGTGAGGTAACAGAGAGAGAGAGAGAGAGAGAGAGAGAGAGAGAGAGATCTGAAAGTGCTGTTTGCCAAAGCACTGCCTCCTCTCTACTCTACTAGGACCTCATTCTCCTCACACTACAAACTCCCACCTCCTGATAGTGTCTCCTGCTGGAGATCCAAGGCAGAGGCCAGAGATTGGAGGCCTTTTGATGAAATTTATGAAATCTTCCTCCCAAGGCAGAGGAGAGGGTAGAGAAAGGTAGATTTGACCTATAAAACGTTGCTTAATATCTCTGAGCCTTACTAGCACTTAATCTCTGAACTCCATCCTATACATCAATCTTGAATATTATCTCTAAGACTCACTCCTACTCTGACTCCTGTACTAAAATTTGTGGAATTTATGATGGTCGCTAATACTCTCAGTCTCCTAAAGAGGAATGCGTGATGAGGTCTTGAATACTCTTGACAAAATCATACTAAATCTAGGCAAGGCATTATAGCTATAAACAAGCAAATGGCATATACTATTTTAAAAGTCTCTCCTAAAACATATCCCACTAAAAATTTCTATGTAATGTAAATTTCTATGTACAATACAAACAAACAAGAAAGCAACAAATCAAGCATGAAGGCAAGAAAGAACATTCATCACTTAAAAAAAACTGTGGTCTAATTAGTTTGGAAACTTCTGGATTCACCAAAGTAGTTTCTATAATTGAAGGACTTTTCAGGTCTTTTAATATGCTAACATTGTATATCTCCTAGGGGGTTGAGTCTAGCTTAACTCTCCAAGTGTAATTGATCTTGAAACTTGAAAATACAATTATTTTCCACACAAAGATTCAATTTTATTGAAGACATACTTTATGTACTTTGAATGAAAGAACATTGGTTACTTTGTATTTTTGAATGTTTGTAAAATCAAATATGTTATATGAAATATAGCCACTATTCCGATCCTAAATATATCAGTCAGCTTTTCTCATCTCTGTGACAAAGCACTTAACAGAAAAACTTAAGGGAGGAAGGATTTATTTTATCTCATGGTTTCAGAAGTTCAGTCCATGATGGCAGGAAGAGTACAGCTGAGGAGGCAGCACAATGCATGGTGGAGCCTGTGGCAGAGGACCTTCACATCCAGAGAACAGGAAAGAGAGACAGAGAGACCAGTATCAGGGACCCAGGTTAAACCTCAAAGGCCCACCCCCAGTGATTCACTTCCTTCAGCATGGTTCCATCCCCAAAATTCCATGACCTCTCACAACAGCACAGCTTGCTGTGGACCAAGCATTCAAACATGAGACCTTAGGGCCAATTTATATTCAAACCGTAATAATCGATTACTATAACAACTTATCTGGCAAGTGGTTATTTTTACCCACACTGTTGTATGCCAGGAAGCCATATACAGTTAAGTAATGGAATTTTAGTTCTAACTTTATTCATCAGGAGAGAACTATTAAGATATAAGTGAATGGAAGGGAAGAAGCAACTACAAAGTAAATCTAAAGAGCCATGGTAATTGAGAAAAAAATAGGGATAAAAAATGCATGTTTGTCAGAGAGAAAAAAGTAAGTGAAACCTTCTCCCCAACAATTGTTGTTGGTTGTTAGGTGCCATCGAGTTGAGTCTGACTCATAGAGACCCTATGTACAGCAGAGACACACACTCCCTGATACTGTGCCATGCCTGGTACTATGTCAGTGCTTCTCTGCTAGTCATAGAGTTTTCAATGGCTGATTATTTCATGAGTGGACTTTTGGGTCCTTCTCCCATTTTTGTGGTGCTGGGGATCCAACCCAAGGCTTCAGAATACACAACTAAGCACTCTACCAACTGAGATAATCCCCAGCCCTCCCCAACAATAGCATGACTATATAGGAGATAGTAGGGTGGAGAGGCTGTTTTCAGTTAGATAATGTTCATTCATTCATTCAATCAAAAAATGAGGATAACAACTGCTACATCCCCAAATTATTCTAAACCTTCATTTAAAACAAGGGATGATGGATCATTGTCCCCATTTGCAATGACCTTACACGACAAGGAATGAGGTGTGACAGAAGGTACATGCATATGACAAACAGCCCAATATCTCACCCAGTGGTCAGAGCTTGGAGGAAAGCAGAGCTGGGTAAGAGATTGAACCTTAAAAAGATGGAGAAGGGTTCTTGTATGTAGGGTGCTCAGGGAAAGCCTCTTTGTTGAGGTCTTATGCTAATAGGTTTTTGTTAAATAAGAGAACGTGTGAATGCGAGGCAGAAAAGTTTATTGGGAGCTGAGGTAAAAATAAGTACTCAAGGCCTGAGGTGGCAGCTGGTAGAGTACTTTAGAAACAGCAAGAAGATGAGAAGTTATTTTTGCTTTCCTTTCAGTCAAATTCTATCAATGTTAATCCAATTTAATAAGAATATACTTGCCAGAGACCAATTTTCTGTACTATTCCTACTCAAGGATATTGTTCTTCTATATCCCTACATACTCTGCGTGTTTCACCTCAGACATCTCCAGTGCATTGTCACAGCCTACTGTTTAGGTTGGATTCTAACCATAAACCCTCACTGATGTTTATGTTACATTGCTATTTGATAGTCTAGTCTCTTAGTCTAGTATTTGAAAAATAGCATTTGACCTTTTCCAGAGATTCTCTAGTTTCATTAGTGATTATAGTTAGAATCTTCCATTTTTCTTTCTCTGAATGACGGATGTGGTAGATTCTAGAAAGAGCCTGATTCTTCATCCTTCTTTGGGTACATCCATGGGCCATGTGACTTTGTGTCTACTGCTCACTTTGGGCAGGGGAGTGCTACCCTCCTTTGGTTTTATGCTCAGCCAGGAGCCTTGCTTTGACCAAAGGGCTGTTGGCCAATGTGATGCATGCAGAGAACCGAATAACTGTGTGATCGGGCATACCTGTTCTCTCTTGTGCCTGTGGCATGAGAACATGCCTTCATTAACCTTCTGGAGGATGAGTGACATGTGGAGCAGAGTGAGTCAGTTACTTATGTCATCCAGCCAAGGACGAGGCCAACTTTGATCGCCAACTGCCAGCTGCCACTCTCCATTGAAATGAGCCTAGCCAAGTTCAGCAGAGCTGCCCATGTGACTACTCAGACATATGTGCCACAATAGCGTATTCTAGATCACAGAGATTTTGTGGTTATTCCTTATGCAATGATATTTTGGTAATAGGTACCTGATACTGTAAACCATGCAAATGAGATGTTTATTTGTTTATGTCACTTTGCATATGCCAATAAGTCCTAATACATAGTGGAGTACAGTTCCTAAGCAATCTTGACATTTTATAAACCCTAAAAAAAAAAAGGAGTATTTTGTTGTTTTAGCTGCAGGAGTAGTCTCTAGTTTCTTGAGTGCCTCTGGGCTAATTGAATACAGTGTAATCACTTAGTTATCAGGAACATATAAATGTGACAGCGTCTGTTTTCTAAGTCATAGCCTAAAGCTCAGAGATGAGGATAAAAGAACACCAGGTACCTGGAAGAAATGCCTCAAGGCAACACTGTAATTTTATGAATTTATATAAAATGTCATCATATCTTTAGAAGCTACTTAATTAATGAGGAAGTTTTGAGTATTTTAGTGACTGGTACAAAGTAGGGTATTGCCTACACATTGTCAATGACCTAAAAGAGAGTTAAGTCTAGGCATGAAATAACAAGAGGAAAAATTAAAATCATATTCAAAGTATAAATATCAAAGATCCTAAGGGAGGTGTGTTTCTGTAGTTAAGGAATGTTTTCTATTGGTTTAGTAATGGGATTTGATTTTGCTCAAGTGCTATTTTTGAAAGCTTTGTAAGATTACTCAAATATGGAATTTCAGTTTTATATAGAAAACTTCACATCATACTTACTGATAGAGAAAATCTGGCAGGGTGGGAACACAGGCACAAAAGAACACTCTGACCTGGAGAGCAGCAAGGTTATTTGAAAGCAAGCCAGGGGCATGGAAACCCGCTTGGGCAGCACCACATTTAGCGGGGCTAGGGTTTTACAGGGTTGGCAGGGCCTTGGTGGGAAGCATAGGCAGGGGAAGTCTTTTGAAGAAAAGGGAATGTGGTGTATGTTTTCAGAAGGTTGGCATCTGGCTCTTGGATATCAAATGCGTTCTGACCTTGGGGGGCAGTTTGTTTGGAATGTCTGGCCATCTGGTCTTTGGTATCACCCTAACCTTGGGGCCTTGTCTGCAAGGAACTTTGTTCTCAGTCACTTTCTCCTGGCCTGCAAAAAACACAGTAATTGCTCTGTTTCATAGAAGAAAGTAATGATGAAAATTTTAAGAAAACAGAAGTAAAACTTATTCTTTTATTTGGTAAATCATAATTCCTTGCTTTAGTTGCCAATTTCCCTCTTTATGGAAATAGCCGTTCTCTCCGTTTACTACAAGACAGTTTAACAGAAGTGTTTACCAGGCTCAGAAGAAAAATTTCTCTTACTCTTTCTCCCTTCCCTTCCCTTCCCTTCCTTCCTCCTTTCTTTCTTGTTCTTTTTTTCTTTCTTTCTTTTCTTTACTTTTTCCCCCCTTTTTTCTTTATTTTTTGACAATTTTCCAGGACATTTTTGGAAAGTATTTGATCTCTAAAGTCTGCTAACTCTCAGCCTTTAAAGGTGAGAATGTTTGGTTTTAAAGGCAAGCCTAGCTTTAGGAGGTCTCAGGTTCAAAAGGGCTGCCACCTGCTCTGCCCCACCCTTTTTTCAGTTAAATAAAACCTTCCAAAAGAAGTTGCACTCCTTTTCCCTCCTACGAATACACAGGCATACCTTAAGAAATTGCTGGCATAAAATGGGGAAGGTGACTCAAAAGCACAATTCAGGAATGGATGCTGATGTCCTGTCCTGTCTGTGAACTTCAGGAACAGGGATGGGAAAACAAAAAGTCATAATGAAGGAAAGCGCAAACCCAGCATCCTGGAATCATGAGGGGCTTCTCTGCAACTCTCTTACTTACTTGTGGAGAGCAAAGTCCCTCCAAATATCCCAAGGAGATGCTCAGCTTGCACTTGCTGGCACATGTACACTAAATTCTTTGACTAGATTTCCTGAAGAAAAGGAGTCAAGCATTTCTTAAATCAGCTATACCTCTCCCTAAAAATATGATATGCTGCAATTAATTATTTCTAAAGCAGTGTGGCTAGTGGTTAAAAATAAAGTTTTTAGAACCACATTCCCTGGCTTTTCTGCATTTCAACTCTCTGATCTTCAGTTTTCTCATCTGTCAAATGAACATGGGGAAATAACCCACCTTTAGGGTTGCTATAAGGACTACACTGTTGACAGATTTCAAGCTACTAAAACTGCATGTCTGTCAGTTTGTTGTATTGTGGGGACTTGTGTGTTGCTGTGATGCTGAAAGCTATGATACCTATGAAACCTATCTACCATGGGTGATGCTGCTGGTATTTGGGTCACCCATGGTAGATAGATTTCAAATGAGCTTCTAGACTAAGACAGTCTCAAGAGTAGGACTTGGCAGCCCACTCCCAAAACAATTGGCCATTTAAAACTTTATAAATAGCAGAGAAACACTATCAGATATATTGCCAGAAAATGAGCCTCCCAGATTTGAAGGCACTAAAAAGGCGACTAGGGAAGAGTTGCCCTCTCAAAGTAGGGTGTACCTTAATGATGGAAATGGAGTAAAGCTGCAGAGACCTCCATTTGCTGATATGGCATGACTCAAAATGAGGAAGAACAATTGTAAATATCCTCTAATAATTGTAATGTGGAATGTATGTAGTATGAAACTACGGAAATTAGAAATTGTCAAAACGGAAATGGAGCACATAAACATTGACATTCTAGGCATCAGTGAGCTAAAATGGACTGGTATGGACCATTTTGAATCAGATAATCATATGGTCTTCTATGCTGGGAATGAAGAGAAATGAGGTTGCATTCATCATCAAAAATGACATCTCAAGATCTGTCCTGAAGTACAATGCTATCAGTGATAGAATCATATCCATATGCCCACAAGGAAGATCAGTTAATATGACCATTATTCAGATTTACTCACCAACCACCAAAGCCACAATGAATATAGGGAAGATTTTTACCATCTCCTGCAATCTGAAATAGATCACTCATGCAATCAGGAGGTAATGTTAATTACTGGTAACTGAAAGGCAAAAGCTGGAAACAAAGAAGAAAGCCCAGTACTAGGAAAATATGACCTTAGTGACAGAAATGATACTAGAGACTATATGATAGAATTTTGTCAGAACAATGACCTTTTCATTGAAAATACATGTCTTCACCAAGCTAAACTGTGAATATATACATGGAGTTCACCAGATGGAACATTCAGGAACCAAACTGACTATATTTGTGGAAAGAGATGATGGAAAAGCTCAATATCAAAAGTCAGAACAATACTAGGTGCTGATTGTGGATCAGACCATCAACTGCATATATACAGGTTCAAACTGAAACTGAAGAAAACTAGAACAAGTGTATGAGAGCCAAGATATGACCTTGAATATATCCCACATGAGTTCAGAGACCACCTCAAGAACAGCTTTAATGCATTACACCCTAATGATAGAAAACCAGATGAGTTGTGGCATGACATCAAAGATATCATTCATGAAGAAAGCAAAAGGTTATTAAAAAGAGAGGAAAGAAAGAAAAGACCAAATTACATATCAAGTAAGACTCTGAAACTTGTTATTAAACATCAAGCAGCTAAGGTAAAAAGGAAGACATGATGAAATTAAAGAACTAAATAGAAGATTTCAAAGTAGACAAAAACATATATTACAATGACATGTGCAAAGAGCTGGGGATAGAAAAACAAAAGTGAAGAACACACTCTGTTTTTCTAAAGCTTAAGGAATTGAAGAAAAAATTCAAGCCTTGAGTGGCAATAGTGAAGGATTCTACAGGGAAAATATTAAACAACACAAGAAATAAGAAAGAAAATGGGAGGAATACACAGAGAGTCACTATACTAAAATGGAATTGGTGGATGACCAACAATTTTAGGAGGCTGCATATAATCAGGAACCAATGCTACTGAAGGAAGAAGTGGAAGCTGACTTGAAGGAATTTGTAAAACCCAATGCTCCAAGTATTGAAGGGATACCAATACAGATGTTTCAACAAACAGATGCAGCAGTCGAAGTGCTCATTAGTTTTTGCCAAGATTTTGGAAAATCAGCAACCTGGCCAACTGACTGAAAGAGATTCATATTTGTGTCTATTCCCCAAAATGGGGATACAATGAAATGTAGAAACTATCAAATGATATCATTAATGTCACATACAAGCAAAATTTTGCTAAAGATCATTCAAAAGTGACTGTAGCAGTAATATACAAAAGGACCTGCTAGAAAATCAAGCCTGATTTAGAAGATGGCGTAGAACTAGGGATATCATTACTGATGTCAGATGGATATTAGCCCAGAGCAAAGAATACAAGGAAGATGTCTATGTTTTATTGAGTATGCAAAGGCCCTTGACTTTGTGGATCATAACAAATTATTGGTAAAACTGCAAAGAATGGGAATACCAGAGTGCTTAATTGTACTCTTAAGGAATCTGTACATGGACCAGGAGGCACTTGTTCAAACAACAAAGAAACACTGCCTGGTTTAAAGTTGAGAAAAGTGTGTGTCAGAGCTGTATCCATTCACTATACTTCTTCAATCTCTATGCTGGGGAAATAATCTGAGAAGCTGGATTTTATGAAGAAGAGTATGGCATCACGATTGGAGGAAGACTCATTAATAACATGCATTATGCAGATGGCACAACTCTCCTTGCTGAAAGTGAAGAGATTTTGCAACATTTACTGGTGAAGATCAAAGAACACAACCTTCAGTATGGATTTCTCCTCACCATCAAGAAAACAAAAATCCTTACAACTGACTCAGTAAGCACCTTGATAAGTAATGGAGAAAAGACTGAAGTTGTCAAAGGTTTTGCTTAACTTGATTCTACAATCAACACCCATGTAAGCAACAGTAAAGAAATCAAAAGACACATTGCATTGGGAAAAGTTTTTGCAAAGGACCTCTTTAAAATGTTGAAAAGTAAAGGTGTCACATTGAAGATTAAGGCGTGCCTGACTCATGCCATGGTATTTTCAATCATATCATATGGTTGTGAAAGCTAGACATTTAATAAGGGACATGGGGAAGAATTGTTGCTTTTGAATTATGGTGCTAGAGATAAATATTGACTATGCTATGGACTACAAAAAGAACCTACGGATCTGTCCTAGAAGAAGTACAACCAGAGTGCTCCTTGGGAGCAAGGATGACTAAGTTGCATCTTATGTTGAACATGTACTCAGGAGGGACCAATCCCTGGAGCAGGAGATCATGTTTGGGAGAGTGGTAGTGGCTGCATGGATCATAACAAATTATGGATAACACTGAGAGGACTGAGGATACCAGAGCACTTAATTGTACTCATGAGGAATCTGTACATGGACCAGGAGGCAGTCATTTGAACAGAACAAAGACACATTGCCTGATTCCCAATGAAAGAATGGAAAACCCTCAACTAGATGGAATGACACAGTGTCTGCAACAATGGGCTTAAACATAAGTAAGATCATGTGTCTGGCACAGAATCAAGGAATGCTTTTTTCTACTGTATCTAGGATCACTATGAATCAGGCCCAATCAAGGGCACCTAACAACAACAACAGAATAGTGCTTAGCACCTACTGTTGCTACTCTGCACTCATTTGCTGCCACTAAATTAGAAAATTAGTCTAGTTTTTGGAATCTATGCTCTAATCTGTAAAATGATGATGTTGTACCATATGTGCTTTTGATTATAGTTTTAGCTGTTATTCTAAATGAATAAATATAAATATGCGTATTTTATACTTTACATTATGCAATTAGAAAGCATTTATATAACATTACATTTATATATGATGAACAATATAAAAGATATATTAAGTAATTTAATTACCCCTAAATATTTATTGAGCAGTCAATATATGTCAGACATTGTGCTAGATAGTGGAGGTTCATCATTCCAAAAAAAGAAAGAAACAACTCTCTCTGTACTCATGGTTTTTGTTCTTGTATGTTCCCTTTGGTCTGCAGCTATAATGGCTACTTTGAAAAATTCTCAGAATGTAAATATGGTACTAGGAACTAGAATTGAAGTTCTATCTTGTATCTTTATGTTTTTGTGTGCTATTTCATATGAGATTAGTAAAATTTTATGGAGATGCAAAAATGCATAACTTAGTCTTAGAGTTCCATTAAACTGCTAAAAATAGTCCTTTCTTTTTTTTCCTACTGTGGCTACCACATCCAAACTTAAATCAGAAGATCCAAATTTGTTTGCCAAGAACACTATAGAAATGCTATTTAGCATTTCTAATGTATTTACTGTGTTTAATAAAAGAACAGAGAACATGAATTTAATAAAAAAAAAAAAAAACAGTGAACTTTAAAATAGGTACAAACATTTAAAATGCAGCCCAGTATGTAAAAGTCTATGTTTCAACTTTAGGACACATTTAATGTTATATGGGGAAAAAATGTTATGGGTTCATTAAATGTCAGTTTATAAATCTGATTTGGAAATTACTTATCATGTTTCTGTGTATGAAATGGAGTATAGATATAAACTATGTTTGGGTTTGTATTCATTGTTACCTGGCCATTTTTAGGGTAAAAGAAGCATGAGGAAACTCTCCTGAATATATAGAATTTTAAGTGACTACTGATATCTGGCCAACTCCTGAAACGATTAGCCATTGAAAACCCTATGAATAGCTGAGAAGGACTGCCAAATATAGTGCAGGAAAATGAGGCCCCCAGGCTGGAAGACATTCAAAAGATGACTGAGGAAGAGTTGCTTCTTCAAAGTAAAGTCAATCTGAGTGAGAGGAGTGTAGTAAAGCCCCTAGGACCTCCATTTACTGATGTAGTATGGTTCAAAATGAGAAAAAACACAGTGGCCGCAACAATGGGCTCCAACATAAAAGGATCATGGGCGTGGCCCAGTGTCTGGTAGGGTCTGGCTCTGTTGTACATAGGGTCTGTATAAGTTAAATCTGACTTGGTGGCACCAAATAGCAACAACTGCTATCTAAGATTATTTTTTATAGTACTAAGGGGTTGAACCCAGGGCCTCATGTAACATAAGCCATCTACCACTGAGAAGAGCAATTTGTTTAAACCATAGAGTATTGCTGCCTACAGCCATACAACTCTGGTATCCAATCTTGCCAGATCTCGGAAGCTAAGCAGAGTGGGGCCTGTTAGAATTTGGATGGGAGGCCACCTAGGAATAGCATGTGCTGTAGGCTTGGGAGAAAGACCTGGAAGCCCACTCTTGAAATAATCAGCCATTGAAAACCCTACAAAAAGCAAAGAAACACTGACAATAGTACCAGGCATGGCACAGTATCAGGTGGTATTTTATCTGTTGTACATAGTGTTTATTAGATGCCCTGAGTCAGGCCCAACTCCAGGGCATCTAATAAAAACAATATACAATTTTGCCTATGTTTGATGATTTGGGACTTACAAAGAAAATTTTAAGCAGGTCAACATAATATAATATGCCAATGTTTTAAAGTAAAATGCAAATAAACTTCCATAAGGATAGAAATGTTCTATATTGTTGTTGTTAGGTGCCATTGAGTTGGATCCCACTCATTGTGACTCTATGTACAACAAAGCCAAACACTACCCAACGCTGTGACATGCCTATGATCTTTTTTTTTTTTTTTTTTTTTGCTGTACTGGGAGTTGAACCCAGGGCCTCGCATCTGCATGCTCTGCAAGTGCTGGACCACTGAGCTGCACCCCCAGCCCCTTTTTTTAACTTTTTGAGACAGGGTCTCGCTAAGTTACGTAGTCTGCCTCTGGTCTTCAACTTGCAATCCTCCTGCCTCCGCCTCCCGAGCCACTGGGATTACAGGCGTGCGCCACCGCACCCAGCTATGCCTATGATCTTTTTAATGTTTAAGCCCATTGTTGCAACTGCTGTTTTCTTCTCATTTTGAGTCATGTCATATCAGCAAGTCAAAGTTCAAGGGGCTTTACTCCATTTTCATCATTATAATCAGGCATAGCACCCTAGCATCTGATCCCACCTGATGTTGGAAGTTAAGCAGGGTCTGGTTAGTCCTTGGATGGGAGACTATATGGGAATACCAGGTGCTGCAGGCCAGGAAAAAGGACCTGGCAATCCAATTCTGAAACAATATGCCATTGAAAACCCTATGAATAGCAGAGAAATATTAAAAACAGTGCTGTCCGTGGCACAGTATTGGAGAGTGTTTCGTTCTGTTGTACATAGGGTTGCTAATTTGGACCCAACTCGAGGGCACCTAACAATAGATTCTTTGAGAAAGCAACTCTTCCCCAATCATCTTTTGAATGTCTTTCAATCTGGGGTTGGAGGATGGGCTTCATTTTCCAGCACTATATTTGACAGTGCTTCTCTAATATTCTCAGGGTTTTCAATGGGTAATTATTTTGGGAATGGGTTCCGGCTCCATCTCCCTAGTCTGTCTTAGTCTGGAAGTTCAGCTGAAACCTGTCTGCCATGGGTGGCCCTGCTGGTTTCTGAAATACCGGTGGCATAGCTTTCAGCATAACAGCAACTTGCAAACCCATAGCAGGACAAGCTTGCAGACACATGGAGGATGTTCTATATCAGTGCTACCCAATACTATAGCCACCAGCCAGCACATGGAATATATTAAAGATGATGGAGAGGCTGAATTTTTAATTGCTTAATTTAAATGAATAAAAAATTTAAAACTCCATGTTCCTGGTGGCTAATTTATGAAACAGAAGTTTGGAAATATGGGATCGTAGAATTATCCATATCAATGTGTTGTTGTTGTTCGGTGCCGTTGAGTCGGTATCTGACTCATAACGACCCTCATAGGGTTTTCAATGGCTGACTGTTTCGGGATTGCCTTGGGAGTAGATTGCCAGGCCCTTCTCCCAATCTATATCAATAAGGACTAGAAAAAAAATCAGAACAAGGAATGAGAGTATGTATTCTAACAATAGTCTTGTAAAAGCAGACTATTAATATCCCTATTCTATGGGTGGGTAGACTGAGGCAGAGTGGCAATGTAATATTGCTCTAGTACATTTATATTTTGTGATGGACAGAAAGATGTAGACCTTAAGGTCAGTAGGGGTCAGATCTTTGGAGACAAAACAAGGAACAAAAATGCTCATATGCTAATTGCAGTGAATATTACCTCATATGTCAAATTGCAGGTGGGATTAATTTAATGCTGTTGGTTAGGAAGATTATCCAGGTAACTTCACAAGAATCACTGGAGTTCTTGTAAGTAGAAGAAGGAGGCAGAAGGGAAAGAACTAAAGAGATGGCACCATGAGGAAGACCTGCCCTATCCCGCTGGCTTTGAAGGTGAGACAAGGCAAGGAATGTGAGTGGCCTCTAGAAGCTGGAAAGGATAGGAAATTGATTCTCTCCATGAGCCTCCATGGGAGCACAGTCACCTCAACACCTTGATTTTGCACAATGTAACCTATTTCTTACTTTTGACCCCCAGAACTGTCAGATAATAAATACCTGTTGTTTTATGCAATTGAGTTTATGGTAATTTGTTACAGAAAGAATGGGAGACTAAGAAAGCAGCTAGACCAGAAGTACAAAATGACTTACAGGTTCCTTTGATAAAAGCAAAAAAAAAAAAAAAGAAGAAGTACAATTGGCCTGAACTTAGCAGTGAGGTTGAGAATGGAAAGTAAAAAAATATAGATATGAAACATGAGGAAATCAGAATCAACAGAATTGAAATCAAAAGGCAGGGTTTGGACAAATGGATCCCAAGTCTTCAAGGCATGGAGATTTTCTCCATAGGAAATGCTTCCAAAAAATCTCTAAATCTGGCAATCTAATAAAACACAACATATTAAGAACTGAGCTGGGACTCAAACCCTTCTCTGATCATCGATTCACAGAGTATTCTAAAATCTCTGAGCGGCGCCCACGCTTGGCCCAGCTTCCTACCGTTGGCTTTATTCTGTAAGCCCAATGTAAAGCAGCAGCTGCTGGCTGCATCAACATTGCTATGTTATGAAAATTATGGAGGACGTGACTTTTTTTACGTTACTTGGCAACACATTTCTGTCCAGGTGTTTGACAAACTCAGACCATAATTATGCCAAAGCGAAAGTAGATGAGAAGTTCAGTCAAGGAAGCCAGATTGCTTTTCGTCAAGAGAGTCTGTTAAGAATGAGAGCCTGGTGTGGTGGAATGAACGTGAGCTTTGTAGAAAATGCTGAATTTGCATATTGATTCCACCACTTAGTTTCAGACATTGCACAAGGAACTCTAAGTTCCCTGGATTTCATTTTTATCATTTGCTCAACATACATAGAATCATATCTAGCTTATAGAATTGCTGCAGGGAGTAAATGAGTTGGTAAATATGTGTTCCCCAGAGTAGATACTTAGGAACTGCAATATATACAAGAAGAACTTTAAGGGAGATAAGTAAATAAAGTTATTGATCATATTTTTCAAGAGTATGTCTTTTCTATCAATATAGTTTTTATTGATTAAAAATATAATCAGAAAGCACACATGTAATAGAATAAAACTTATGTCACAAGATGCAAACACATCATAATGAAACCCACTAGTCAGTACACTAATAAAAAAGTACTAATGGAGCCAGATTTAGCTCAGTTGGTAGAGCACTGAGCTGCAGTCTCTGAGGTCCTGAGTTCAATTCCCAGCACTGAAAAAATGGGAGAAGGACCTGGCAATCCACTCCCAAGGCAATCCTGAAACAGTCAGCCATTGAAAACCCTCTGAGGGTCGCTATGAGTCAGATACTGACTCCATGGCACCTAACAACAACAACAATGGAGCCGGATGTGGTGGCGCACACGTGTAATCCCAGTGCCTGGGAAGGCGAAGGCAGTAGGATCGCAAATTTAAGACCAGAGGCACTGTGCATAATTTAGCGAGACCCTGTCTCAAAAAAGTAAATAATGGGCCGGGCCTGCAGCTCAGTGGTTCAGCACTTGCAAAGGATGCAAGCACGAGGCCCTGGGATCAACCCCCGATATCACAAAAAAAAGGTGTACTAATGAAAATAATAAAAAGGTTAATAACATAGACATGGACATGAAAGAAATGAGTAGTTGAGTTAATATATCAAGTGGATGATTAAAAAAACTTTTATATTTAGAATTTCTTTTGTTTTTTCTACTATGAAAGTGGATATAATGTTTCATTATTTTACTGGTCTTTTATGGAACAATTTTCAGTAGACTTTAATAAGGGAAAGAATTTTGTGTAGGATATAACAAAGACAGGCAACAAGGAAGCAGGGAAGGGGAAGAAGGAAGAGAGGGAAGGAAAGAGAATAGAAAACAAGAACAGAGAAAGAAATGAAGTGAGACTTAGAGTTAGGTATGAAGAAAAACTATTAAAAAAGAAGAAAAAATTATTTATTCCTCCTCTTTGCTGTACTTGAAATTAGAACATATGAGGTGTTAATTATTCATTGACTTATTTATTCATGCAATGGATGTTTATTAAGAGTTCACTAAAAGCTGGAGATGTAGAAGTGAATAAAACAGACTCAACCCTTCTCATAGAATTTACAGCAAACTGGAGGAACATCAGGCAAAAACTTATTTAGTCCTCAGTAATAATAAAGTTAGTATTCCTATTCCTGTCATATGTTAACTTAGTTGTGGCTAGACAGTAAGACTAGGATTCCAAACCTTATCTGTTTGGCTTCAAGTTAAATGCTCATTCTGTTCCCAAGTTATGTCTTACTGACTGGGAGTAATATAATTAATGCGAAATAAATGTGTGTGTGTGTGTGTGTGTGTGTGTGTGTGTGTGTGTGTGTGTGTGTGTATGAGAGAGAGAGAGAGAGAGAGAGAGAGAGGGAGACAGACAGACAGACAAGAGAGCAAGAGAGAGAGAGAAGGTTACAAAAGTCTACCACCCATTTTTGAATACTTGGAATATTGTCTGTGGTTTCTATTCTTCTTAGGGAAAAGTATCACAAAGAGGCTAATTAGCATTAAGGATTTAGCACTGTACATAGTAGGTGCACAGCAAGTGTATGTTTAATTATATATAATTATATAATTTGTAACATCTTATAACATACACTACTCAAGCCCAAATACTTGCCTATCTTCCTAAAAAATCTGTACCTATAAAATACTATATAATATTCCACAAATATTTTCAGAGCACACACTCTCTACTATCCACAATATGGGATAAAACTAATGCAAAACTTAATAGTCCAGTGACCTAACTTGTAACTCATAAAGGATGAGAGGCAGGATGAAAAAGAAGCAATGACACTACCAGGAAAATTAAAATGGTAGATTTTTCTATATTAAGTCAGAGAAAAATTTCTCTTCTTTTGATCAGAAAATAGGAAGGGTGACCAAGAAAATAGTTCATAGAAGAGGAAGACCTAACAATTGGACTCAAGGAATGACAGAAATTTCATTGCGTCTAGAAGTAGATTTATTGAGAGGAAACTATTAGAGAGAAAGTGGTTTAGGGAACTTGGATCCTGGTCTTGAAGACTGTGTGGGTTAGGGAACTTGGTTCTTGGTCTTAAACGCCATTTAATGCAGTGTTAAGGAACATAGATTTTATGCAGAAGCATAAACAGTATAGGTTCCTAGAATGCTTTAAATGATGGTATGGCATGCATGATTCATGTACTGCTGGGCCCTTACAATTAAAATTTGGTGGATTGAAAACAAGTGCTTAGCTTCTATCTCAAAACTCCACTGAAATAATAATATAGAGACTATAAAAAATGCACAAGATAAAAAAAGATGGTAGCAAGCACCAGTAATCATATTTTTGGCACCGGGAAACAGATGGATTGTAATAACTGACCCAGCAGAATATACTCATCTCAACACTGCCAATCAGGGGGAGAAACACACTCACTGACCACAATCAGTACTGGCTAATTTACATAACAATCCTCCCCCACCAGAATTGGGGAAGATGTCAGGACAAAAGAAGAACCACTTGCAAGTCTGATCACAATAGATAGCAGGCATTGGAAACCTGGGCCCCTCTTTCCCAGTATTCCTGTGCCAGGATATTATCCTCCACCATTTTTGCAGAAAGCAGAATTTTTATTCCGTGGAAAGTCTATGTACTGGGGTACACCAGATACATTTGTGGGTAGAACCCAGTACTAAATGAAAGAGATTTGAGTGAAAGTTCCACACAATTTTGCTCACTTATGGGCTTCCATGCTAAGTCAGCAAGACTTACAACATCTAGTCAGGAAAACAGTAAAGTTCTAAAGTACATGGGCAGCCTAAGAGAAAGACTGAAGGCTTGCAATTGAAATAACCAAGAAGAGCACAGTAGTCTGTTCAACTTCAACTCCAGAGTTGAACTGATAAGTACTACCATGTACACAGAGCTTCCCATAGCAGTTTGCGGGCAAACTCTAAAAGTTAGTAGGGAATTGAGACATTGAGGAGAACCTCTTTTTAAAGATACCTTTGTTAGTTGCCATTGAGTCAAATCTAACTCATAGCAGCTCTAAGTACAACAGGACGAAATACTACCCAACACTATGCCATGCACACAAACTTTTTATGTTTGCTTGAACCCATTGTTGCAGCTGCTATGTTTCTTCTCATTTTGAGTTGTGTCACATTAGCAAAAGGAGGTCCTAAAGGTATTACTCCATTCCAGTCATTAAGGTTGACTCTACTTTGATGCAGTAACTCTTCCCCAGTTGTTTCTTGAATGCCTGGGGAGATCATTGACAATGCTTCTCTGCTATTCATAGGGTGTCCAATGTCTGTTTCAGGAATGGGCCAGATACCAGTAGTCACTTAACATTCTATGTATTCAGGGGAGCTTCTTCATGCTTCTTTTACTCTGAAAAATGGCCAGGTAATAATGCATATAAACCCAAACTTACTTTATGCCTATACTCCATTTCATACACAGAAACATGATCAGCAATTTCCAAATCAGATTGATAGACTGACCTTTAATAAACCCATGCCTGCAGCATTATCTCTGTGGCTTCTGATCCCATCAGATCTTGGAAGCTAAGCAGGGCTGGGCCTGGTTAGTACTTGGATGGAAAACTACTTTCAAACACTAGGTGATGTAGGCTTGGGAGAAGGACCCAGCAACCTACTCCCAAAAAACAATCTACCATTGAAAATCCTATGAAAAGCAGAGAAGCATTAGCAATAGTGTTTTGCCTGTTGTCTGTAGGGTTGCAAGGGGTTGGGTACCAACCCTTGGCACTTAACAACAACAACAACAAACTCATAGTATATATTTTTCCATATAACAATAAACATGTCCTAAAGTTGAAACATGGGCTGTGATTTAGCTCAGTTGGTAGAGCACCGCCCTGAAGTCTCTGAAGTCCCGAGTGTTTGATTCCCAACAACACAAACATGGAAGAAGGACATGACAATCTGCTCCCATGGCATTTCTGAAACAATCAGCCATTGAAAATCCTGTAAAGGTCCTGTAAAGGTCCTGTAAAGGTCACTATGAATTGGATGGTACCCAACGGCACCTAACAACAACAGTAAAGTTAAAACAGCCTTTTTACACACTGGGTTGCATTTTAGATGTTTGCACCTGTTTTGAAGTTCTCTCTCTCTCTCTCTCTCTCTCTCTCTCTCTCTCATTAAATACATATATTTAGCATTTCTAAAGAGTTCTTGGTAACCAAATTTGACTCTTTGGATTTAAAAGTTACGGATGTGGTTGCCACTGTAGGAAAAAAAAAAAAACAGAAAAGTAAATTTTTAGCCGTGTAATGTGGCATTTGCCACAACCTGGAATTTCTATTCTTGCTTCTTTCCTCTCTTTGAAAGAGGATAAGGAAGGATCTCATGAGGACAGTGATCTAACTAGTTCTGACTGGAAGAAGTCAGAAAACTCAAGGTAAATCTTCCTCCATAAGATTTAGTAGAATCCTTGATGTGTTTGAATGTATTGAGAAGAAATTTACACATGTTGATATTGGTAGAGTTTAATAGTAAATACATAGAATATTAAGCATATTATAAAGTTAAATATGTTATAACTTCAGGGAAAACAAAAACACTGTTTAGTAAGGCAAAATGATCATGCTAACTGCCATGGTTCATTGTGAATAATAATGATAATATGTAAATATTGTTCATTCAAGCAAGTTATGGTAAAAGTCTATTGAGAATCTAAGGAATGTTTGATGCAGTATAGGGCAAAAAAGAGAAAGAAGAATGGTGTGGAGAAAGATGTAGGCATAGTGCAACACGATCACAATATCTCTTAAGGATTTCAAGATTCAAATTTACAAAAGTATTTCTTTTTAATGCTGACTAAACATGGAGCTGCTAGAACAACAATATCATACAGATAACTTGCATTTTATATCTTTTTTTATTGTTTCTAAACACTTTAGAGTAAGCGTTCTCATTTACTTCTCACAGAAGTCCTGGGAATCCAACAGAGTAGAATTGATTACACTCATTTTACCCTTTAGCAAACTGTGTGAGTGGGCTGAAGACATCTCCAAGTTGGGAAGTGCAGGACAGACTGGCAGTGTTGTTGTTGTTAGGTGCTGTCATGACCAGCATTAATATCCATGTTATTAATGATTCTGTTTTCACCTCTTATGCTTTAAATATAAAGTTACTATTTTCCTAAGCCTTTTCTTCCTTTTGCAGTATGGGAGAAATATTCCTTACACTTGAGAAACTCTCAAGTTCAACAAAATAAAGATTGGCAGATACCATAAATAGGCTTTAATATTTTTGCTCTACTTTTAGGTCATTTCTTTTATCTCACTTCATTTAAATGACTTTCTTTAATAGGAAAAATTAATCCTCTGTGTGCATGGGAAATCTAGACCATTGATTTAATTATGTATTCTTAAGTAGTGGCTTTCCTTTTGCTGTACTTTAAACTGGGATACTTTGTGGCCTACTTAATTAAAATATTTGATTCCATTTGTATAGAATTTTCCAACAGCAGAATCACAGCACAAAGTAGAGATATAGACTGCTGCCTCTCTCATCTCTTTTTTTCCCAGTACTGTGGATTTTGAACCCAGGGCCTCACACTTGCTAGGCAAATGCTCTACCACTGAGCCACACTCCAGCCATTTCTTAATTTTTAATTTTGAGACAGTGTTGCTAAGGTGCACAGGCTGCCTCTGGTCTCAACTGTCTTCCTCCAGAACCATAGGCCAATATACATCTCTTTCCTTAATAACTTACTCAGTCCTTACATTGTGTTATCAGCCATAAAAAATGAACTAATATACCTATAAAACAGAATCATAGTCATCATGTCATTGATTGTCAAAGAATTAAACAAGACAACATATGGAAAGGAGGTAGTGGTGTCTGGCACAGTATAAACATTCAATGATAGTTATTATTAATGTTAGTTAATGGAATATGTAAAGTAAATTACATTATAAGCAATAAATAAATAAATTAAGTACATATTTAGAATGTAGTAACAATATTGCTACGAGGAGTAACAATGGCTGTGGTGGTAGAATAAAAATTATATTCTTTAAAAAGCATGAAAATCCTATTCCTTAGAGAGCCACTTGGCATTTGCTCCTAAGGAAAATTCCATGTTGATCTCTAGGTAGTTAACTATTATCAATAAAGTTTTTCATATTGACTTTGTAAGGCATCACATTAACATTAACATACCTCAGGTTGTGCTGTACTATAAACCATAACTATGTTTTCCTTAATCTTGTGGAAGGCAGACATTGAGCTGTCTTCATTTTTGGATTCCTAGAATTTTAAAACATTTTTAGCATCCAGAGGACACTAATATTTATTAATGAGTGAATTAGTTAACATATTCTAGGCTTTCTTATCTGTCTTTCATTTGACATGTATTAAATACATACAGAATTCTGAGAAGATAAATCAGTATTCTATTTATACTGAATGTGAAATAAATTTAAGTCACCATTTGATATTAGAGGAGCCATTTCCATTTTTACAAAAGTGTTTGACAGTAACTGGCTGATGATTTTAGATAAAACCAAAGAAATGTAACAATTATTTAACTCAGATATTTCCTAATGGTGATACCAAACACAGCTCTACTAATAAAGTGAAAATGTGCAAATAAGTAGATTAACATTGAATTTGGCCAATGGACTAGCATTGGTATAGTGTCCAATATTTTGTGCAATACATTTTACCTCCTTAAAGCAAGATTCTGGGTACTTGCCTTTATTGGATATTGATTAATTCATTCACTGCACTTGTGTCCAGAATATAGTTTATTTTTAGAATAGCCCATAAATGGAAATTTTGAACATATGTTCATATTTTAATTCTTGAATAGTGACTTACTTTTTGTAGTTGTTGTTGTTGTTAGGTGCCGTCAAGTTGGTATCCAACTCATAGCGACCCTCTGTACAACAGGGGAAACACTATTGTCAGTGCTTCCCTGCTGTTCATAGGGTTTTCAATGGCAGATTGATTTTTTGGGGGGAGGGGGTTGACAGGTCCTTCTCCTAAGCCTACAGCTTTTGGTGTTCCCAGGCAGTCTCTCATCCAGGTACTAACCAGGCCTGACCCTGCTTAGCTTCCGAGATCTGATGGGATCGGATGCCACAGGGCTATGGCTGCAGGCACTTTTTGTAGAAACAGGTGCATTTTATGTCGCACATTGGAGCAATGTAATAAAGCCAAGAAGATGCTATACAAAATAATTAGGCTTTTTAGTGATTAAAATACACCACATCGCTCATATTCCTATTATCACTAAACCAATTTGAATTTTTACTTAGAGCTAAAGACAAGACAATGCCAGAATTTAAATGTAAAATAGTGTAGTTTTCTCTCTACAATCAGAGAAATGCAGATTTAACTCAAAGGGTTTATACTAAAATTAAGAATTAAAAATCTGGTATAAGTTGAAGTTAGGTTCTTGAAGACAATGGTGAAAGATTTCAAATGTGTGTGTGTGTGTGTGTGTGTGTGTGTGTATGTATACACACATTATACATATGAAAAAAGTTATTATTAATGGTTAGTAATAGTTACAAGATATAAATTCCAGGTGTAGTGATACATGCTTGTAATCCCAGAATTTGTGAGGCCGAAGTATGAGGATTGAAGTGAATTGGAGGCCAGCCTGGGCTACACAGTGAGTTCCAGGACAGTCTGGGCTACATAGCATGATCCTCTCTCAAAAACAAATAAAAATTAAAAACCAAAACCAAAATACAAAAGAAATTATAAACAACTTCTAATGTTTGCAGTAATTAGAATGGTATATTTTATTTCATACTGTGAATCAGAGGTCATATATGTATACACACACACATATATACATATATATATAATTTAATCATCATAAAACACTTCAAGGAATATGTGTACTGTTGAATTGTGTAAATGATGTAATTGAAACTCAGCAAGGTTATATGATTTATCTAGAAAGTGACAGGGGCAGTATAAATTTGTCTGATTCCTATGTTAGCTTTAATGTTTTGTTTACGTGCTTTTCTTCTTCATTTCCCTTTCATACAGTATAGTTGGTGGATATCAGACGTATTATAATTCATAGATAATGCCTTATATATCTCCCCTTCAGTCTCACCTCTCTTCACTCTTAACTGTAAGAATGAAGAAGACAGAATAGAACCGGGAGAAGAAAGGGCAGGAAATAGATGACAAGCCTGCAAGTATGATATGCATCAGCTGAACCCACCAACTTCTTACTTGCTCTCCCAGCAATTGTTGTTGTTAGGTGCTGTTGAGACAGGTGAAACATAATTGTCAGTGCTTCTCTGCTATTCATAGGGTTTCCAAAGGCTGTTTGTTTTTTGGGAGTGGGCCACCAGGTCATTCTCCCAAGCCTACAGCTGCTGGTGTTCCCAGGTGGTCTCACATCCAAGTATTAACCAGGCCCGACTCTATTTAGCTTCTGACATCTGACAGAATAAGATGCCGCAGTGTTATGGCTGCAGGCTTCTCAACAATACAGAAATTAAAAATGAATAGAGTAAAAGGAAAGGGAAGAAGAAGATAGGAGAGAAGGAAGTGCTGGAGAATGAACACAGAATTAAGATTAAACATAATATTAAAAGTAATTCAAAATTAATAAGTCTATTTTTTCTTGATTAGTCTTTAAAAATATCTTCTAGATTCTAAGTAGATGCTATATTATGAACAAAAAGTGAAGATCTCCCAGGAATAAAGCTTTAGAGAAGGGAGAGAGAGAGAGAGAGAGAGAGAGCCCACAAATTTTGGCTGACATAATGTTAGAGTTCCTGACAAAAAAAAAACCTGGAGTGGACCTGGAAATAATACATTTTTCCAGTGATACACTGTGATTAGGCCTTTATTTGCTTATTTTTAGATTATAACCTTCCTCAATGTGTAAAATGTTACCTACCAGCCTCAAAAAGTGACCAGTGTGCTCACCGACCCTAGCACAATTGTAGCACAAAGCTGATCCTCTCTGGAAATGAACCATCTAGAAGATTCAAGGTTCTGCTACTCCAGAGGGTTGCCTTTCCATCCACAAGACTCAAGTTTCAATTCCCACACTTAGTTTGTGGCCAGAACTTGGGTCTACCCTAACTGCATTTTTAGTAACTTTTTTCCTACACTCACTGAGATCAACCTAAAAAATGCATTTCTTGTGGTGAAATTATTTAGAAGAATTTCAAGGTGAAAATACTTTCACGTTTGAAGAGGAGAATATCTAGAAAGATCATAAAATCCAATGAAATTTAGGACTCAGATAAAGCATTAGTAAAGGACCAGGGATCTGAAGTCATCACTTCAAATCAGATGATTGCTTCTGGATTCAAATTGAAACAGGTCAATCCAAACGTGGATTTGGCAGGAAGAAAACAATGCGATCCTGTCTCAAGTACTTAAAACTGTGAGGGCTGAGAGATGAATTGGACATGGCATGATAATTTTATTTAGGAAAGGTTGCAAAATGTCGAGGCAAGTCTGGTCTTGTTAAATTTTCCCTATTTCATTCTCCAGCTGATAATTTGCCTCATTAAAATCATCACTGTGATTATGTGTCTGCTCTTCTCTGAGATTCTAAATTTTGGTCACTTGACCTCTGTTGAGTAGGATATTTAGAAACTGCAGCTATTTTTTTAAAACAACTCATGATTTTATTCATTTGATGACTTGCAAATTTAACCTTCTTCTAACTCTGAATGCTTACAAATATGTTTATTGATAATCCTACTAACATTAAGACTTTTTTTTAAGATTCTTATTGAAAATGAGGTGATGATGATTTAAAAAACAAACAAACAACGTAAAGCCAACTTGAAGTTTACATAATGGGTCCTGAGTCTGCTGGTTTGTCACTTTGTGTTTGGCCACCTGCAGCAAGCTTGGCAACCACTTGAGGCCTGGGTGGAGAACAAGATAGCCGATGGCATATGCAGTGAAAGGCATTTGTTTGGTGATGGCCCAGCACATACTATATAATTCTTGAAGGTTTTCAAAGATGTTCATGGTTTGTCATTCCAAATTTCATTCAAGTTGGTCCTCATTGGATAGCTATTTCATTTGTTCTTACTTGAAAAACCAAGATGTTTTTGGAAGAAGGAATATGTATTGATAAAGTAGATGGAAGGGAGGAACCTCTATTTTCTTTCCTTTTCTTTCTTTCTTTCTTTCTTTTTTCTTTCTTTCTTCTTTCTCTTTCTTTCCTTTTTATATTCTTTCTATGTGTTTCTCACTCAGTTTTATTATAATATCTTAAAGGTATATAAGTCAGTGTTTTCCAGAGAAACAGGACATTGTATGTGTAATCAGGTTTATTATAAAGAATTGGTTTCATCAACAGAGCATTATAAAGGCTGAGAAGTCCCAAGATCTGCTGTCTGCCACTTGGATCCTGAAGAAAGCTATCACATAAAGTCCAAATTGAATCTGGATGTTTAAGAACCAGAGTTGCCCATGGTGTAACTCCCACTCCAAGGGCAGGAGAAGATGGAAATCTCCATTCAAGCCGTCAGCAAAGAGAACATTCAACTTTCTATTGCCTTTTTGTTTTATTCAGTCATTGTTGCAATTCAATGGGTTAGATGATACCTAGCTACATTGGGAAGGGCCAGCTCCCTTACTCAGAACACCAATCAAATGCTAATCTCTTGCAAACACCCTCACAGACACATCCAGAAATGATGTTTAATCAAATCTCTGAGGACACATTGTCCAGTAAAGTTAACACATGAAATTGACAATCATAGAATTTTTAAAAGGAATTCTTTCAAGCCTGGTGTGATGGTGCACGCCTGTAATCCCAGCAACTCAGGAGGCAGAGGCAGGAGGATGGCAAGTTCAAGACCAGAGGCAGTCTGCATAATTTGGTGGGACCCTGTCTCAAAAAGTGAAAAAGGATGGGGGGGCTGAGGGGGCAGCTCAGTGGTACCACACTTGCAAAGCATGCAAGTTCAAGGCCAACCTCCAGTACCACACACACACACACACACACACACACACACACACACACACAAAGAAATTCATTCAAAACTTATTTTCAAGTTGATCTTGGATTTCTTCCCCCAAAGTAGTATGAACTCAGTAAGAATCTAAGGATATCAAATAGAGAAATCCTCTCCATTCCATTTATATTACAAATCACAAGTTCAAAAGCATGCTGTTCTCAGTAAACAGATGAGGAATGATGTTTTCCATGAGAGGCCTGGGGTATTAAACATTACTCAGTATTGCAGGACATGAGGGCACACACCTATAATCCCAGAGACTCCAGAAGCAGAAGCAAGAGGATTGCAACTTTGAGGCCAGAGGCAGCCTGTGTACCTTAGTGAGATCTTGTCTCAAGAAAAAAAATGAAAAATGGGCCAAGGATGTAGCCTAGCACATGCATAGCCCTGGGTTCCACCCCCTAGTACCATCAAAAAAAAAAAAAAAAAGCAAACATTAGGCAGGATCAAGGGTCCTGGATATAGGCAAGATGCCATCTGACCCATTCTTATTACGTTCAGAAATGGGAATGGGAACACAACTGAGTTAGATGTTGCTACTATTTATTATGCCTGTAGCCATAGCACTGTGGCATCCGATCTCATCAGATCTTGGAAGCTAAGCAGGGTCAGGGCTGGTTAGTACCTGGATGGGAGACAGCCTGGGAACACCAGGTGCTGTAGGCTTGGGAGAAGGACTCCACAACCCACTCCCAAAAATCAATCTGCCATTGAAAACTCTATGAATAGCAGAGAAGTACTGACAATAGTGTTTCACCTGTTGTATGCAGGGTCACCATGAGTTGGACACTGACTCAATGGTACCTCACAACAACAACAACATTTATTATATTACTTAGAGTGAATGAATGTTAACTAACAGAATTTTCCTATCATTAGAAACAAATTCATTTAGTCACACCTCCCAATTTATCATAACACAAATCTGTTCTGAAACTGGGGTTAAAGATTACTGGGTACTCTCAGTTTTTAAAATGTTATGGTCCACTCACCTCCTCGTGATAGATAATGACAGTGTAAATAGAAACTAAGCACAATGGGGTTGAGGGTGTGTTTCATAACCATGAAAATCAGCACTACACAGCTTGCAAATGCATGCCCTCCACTGCTGTATGTGGGCATCACTTCAATGCAGCCAGATCTGCAGAGTTATTCCATATTCCATCATAGACCTTCAAAGACAAATCTATTAGTCTGCTTTGTATGTTTTATGAGTTATTAGAACATACTTAGCCTCAGTTTCCTGTTCTGAATATCCGATCCTGATATTTGCTTTCAAGGCATTTGTTAGCAAATAAAATAGATCAGCCCTTTAAAATGCTCACAATAGTCCTTAGCAACCTGAACTCCATTGCGGGCGTAGCATTTGCATGATTAAGTCATATATGACATGATCAATGTAGAATAATTTTTAAAGAATACCAGGATTCTAGAAGAGAGATAACTAACATGTACTGAGTATGTTATGTGCCAACAATGGTGCTTAGTTACTTTACAAGTGTCACCAGATTGAGCCCTCACCATAATTGTCTCCAAGAAAGCAACTGGTTTCCTTTTATTTCTCCCTTTATTAGTAAATGACGGTGGGTTACGGAGTAATACAGCATAGGCTTTTTCCATTATGCAACCATTACATCACTTCTGGCTACACTTTCATTAACCCACAAGCTTTATGGAGTCTTATGACTAATATGTAGTAAAACTCAAATGCATATTTGGGTTATATTCCCTTCTTTTTCCAATGTACTCATGAAGTTGCATTGTTTACAATGAGATTATCCTCTCCCCCTTTGTCCCTCTAATTGACTCTGCTCCACATCCTACCTTCTATAATCCTTGCTTCCCTCTGCTAGCTCCTTACTGCCTTTATTCCACTCTTTATATTGTCGCTTCTTCACTAAGTTTAATTGTGCATTTTTTATATATCAACTTTTGTATAGGATTTTGTCTTCCTTTAAGTATGATTCAGCTCTCACATATGAGGGTAAACATATAGTATTTCTCTTTTTGAGCTTGTGTTCATTTGCTTAAGATTATGATCTCCAGTTCATCCATTTTGCTGCAAATGACATCAGTTTATTTTTTTATTGCTGAGTAGTATACCACTATGTACATGAACCATAATTTTTTTTATCCATTCCTCTGTTGATGATCATCTTGGTTGATTCCATATCCTGGCTATTATGAAAAGTGATGCATTGAATGTGGAGATGCAAGTGTCTCTATGGTGTGATGACTTGTTTCCCTTTGATTATATTCCCAGTAGTGGTAGAGCTGTGTCATATGGCAGTTCTACTTTTAGTTTTCTGAGATGTCTCCATATTGATTTCCAAAGTGGTTTAACCAATTTACAGTTCCACCAACAGTCTAAGAGGTTCTTTCTCCTCCACAACTTTGCTAGCATTTGTTATTATTTGCTTTGTTGATCTTGGCCATTCTTACTGGAGTTAGGTGGAATCTCAGAGTTGTTTTGATTTTCTCTTCCCTAATGGCTAGGGATATTGAGCATTTTTTCATGTGCTTCACAGCCTTATGAACCTCTTCATTTGAGAATTCTTTGTTCACTTCCTTTTCCCACTTGTGTATTGAACTATGTGTTGTCTTGGGATTTGCTTTCATGAGTTCTTTGTCAATTCTAGAAATTATTCTCTGTCAAATGTATAGGATGTAAAGATTTTCTCCCATTCAATGGGCTCTTCCTTAATTTTGTTGCTTGTTTCCTTTGCTATACAGAAGCTTTCTAATTTCATGTAATCCTATTTGTCTAATCTTGGTGTGATTTCCTAAGCAATTGGGGTCTTATTAAGGAAATGCTTTCCTATGCCTATGTGTTTGAGTGAGTTTCCTATCTTTTCTTCTAGTACTTAGTAATCAATCTAACCAAAGACCCTGAATTGCTGTACAATGAAAACTTCAAAACATTAAAGAAAGTAATCCCAGAGGATACTAGGAGGTGGATGTTCCTCCCCTGCTCATAGATTGGGAGAATCAATATTATAAAAATGGCTATATTACAAAAAGCAATTTATAGATTTAATGCAATCCCCATTAAACTTCCAGTGACAGATTTTGCAGAAATAGAAAAAAAAAATCCAAAAAGTCATATGAAAACACAAAAGACCACATATAGCCAAAACAATCTTAAACTGCAAGTAGCAAAAATAGCTTGGTACTTACACAAAAATAGGCCTGAAGACCAGTGGAACAGAACTGAAGACCCAGAGATACACCCATGCATCTGTAGCCACCTGGTCTTTGACAAAGGAACTAAGCACAAAAGTTGGAGGAAAGATATCTTCTTCATCAAATGGTGCTCGGAAACTTGGATTTCCACCTGCAGAAAAATGAAACCAAACCCATACCTCTCAATTTGCCTTAGAGTTAATGGGCAAAAGATCTCAACATAAAACTAGAAAGCATTTTCCCTTTTTATAGTGAGGACATTAAGGCCAAGGGAAAGGAAATAATAGACTGAGTACATCTGTGGCAGTGATGGGATTTAAACCCAGGTTTTCCGTCTTAGAGACTGTGTGCTTGTCATCACTGTCAGGAAATGAAGCAATTTCAGCTTGAGTATTACAAACACCTTTCTGGCAATTACACAGATGAGTAGCTGCAGTGCATTGAATATTTATGTCCTCTCAAAACTTGCATGTTGAAATCCTAGACCTCAGTGGTGGTGTTGGGAAGTGGGACCTTTGGGAGGTAATTTGGTCATTAAGATGGAGCTTTTGTGAATAAGAGTGTGCTCTTATGAGAGGAGAAATGAGAAAAATGACTTTCCTGTAGGCCCTATGAGGATACAAGAAGAGAGCTCTCTGCAAATCAGTAAGAAAGCATTTACCAGACAACAAATCTGCAGATGTCTTGATTTTGGACAGCACAGTCTCTAGAACTGTAAGAAATAAATGCTTGTTGTTGAAGCTACCAGGCCATGGTACTTTGTTATAGCAGACTGGATTGACTAAAACAGTTGCCTCAATGAAAAGAATATATATATATTATATATATATAATATATATATATAATATATATAATATATATATTATATATATATTCTTTTTATATAATATATATATATATATATATATATATATATATATATATATATATGCCTGCAGCCGTAGCCCTGTGGCATCCGATCCCGTCAGATCTCGGAAGCTAAGCAGGGTCGGGCCTGGTTAGTACCTGGATGGGAGACTGCCTGAGAACACCAGAAGCTGTAGGCTTGGGAGAAGGACCTGGCAACCCCCTCCCAAAAAATCAGTCTGCCATTGAAAACCCTATGAACAGCAGGGAAGCACTGACAATAGTGTTTCCCTTGTTGTACAGAGGGTCGCTATGAGTCGGATACCAACTCAATGGCACCTAACAACAACAACAACTATATATATATATATATATATATATATATATATATATATATATATATATATAATACTCTGGAATCATGTTCATGAAAAAAAACACTAAAAACCCTCTCTTATAAGAGAAGTCAACAGAAGGGGATTTGAATTGTATTCTTAGTGAAATATGGATTTTTTAAAAAGTCTAGTCTTTGAAAAGAAAGTGCTAAAAAAAATAAGCTCCCGATGCACACGGAAATGGCAATAAATCTGCAAATCAGAGTACTGGTCAAGAAGAGAGGTAGGGGGTCCCCAGTGTTGACTTAAAATAGTTCACATAAATCAACAGGCCATGTTAGCTGAGAATTCTGAGCACATCACACAGGAGAAAGGCAATTTATAAGCCCTCCTCTACCCCTGAATCTACTCAGGACCTTGATTAAGTGTGAGTAAAGGGGGAGTCTGACTGTTAATGAAACATAAACAAAGTCACTATTTTTGTTCTCTTATATGTAGGTGTGGTGGGACTGGCAAGCTCAAGTCCCAACTTGAATGCCTGCTCTCTCCTTACGGAGGGCTCAAGAAAAGAAACGATGGCTTTGTTGACAAGTTAGCCTCTGCCCCTCTCCTCAGCAGCTGAAGCAAGAAGGAATGAGGGATGGTGTGTACAAGTAGTGTAAACACTCAGGTTCCCGTGAGTTCCTAGAGCTAGGAGTTAATGCATTTCCAACTTTAAAATAGACTTAGTTACCATATTTCAAATGATCCACATTGCAGTGCCTATAAAAACTCCATCTTGTTAGCTCTTTATCTCCTTTCTCATTATCTTCCAGTAGTTTATTTTAACGTCATACATGATTTAAGGAATATTTTTGATCAACATCATTTTCTGCCCAGAGAGTTTTGTCAAATAGATAGGGAGTCACATTTTTTCCACACAAGTAATTGAGGAGGAGTGGAGAGAGCCATAGATTTTTCTCTTCCTCACTCCACTCTCTGGGTATTACATACTAATGAGATATTGCTCAGTTAGTTTTGATCAGATCATGTAAAATTCTCCATGCTAAATTTCAGAATTTAAGTACCCTGTTAATTTTTAACGTGCCAAAATTTAGCTAGCTTGTGTTTTTTTTCATTTCATCTTTCTAATTTTTTTTTACTTTGTGTTGATTAAAATCATTCATTCTTAATACAAATAAAAATTGGAAAAGGCAAAACAGAATGCCAAGTGTGCTGACTTAAAGATTGGAAGATAATACTCTATTTCTTTGTTATGGAAAATTGCTAACATCACAAGAAATTTATTTTTTCTATATTCATCTGCAGAGACTAAAACTGGGTGGAATAAAGTTCATTCAACAACCCCGTTATTGTGTTAATAATTCAGTTAAGACGAACACAAAACAAGGACTTAGCTTCAATGTACTGATGATGAGATTCAATTTTTCTTTTTTAAAAGCTATCACACTTAAGATCCAAGTCTAACATACATTTGTGGCAGGGAAATTAAAAACATGGGAAACTGTCACAATTTTCTACTTAGTTCTTAAAAGACCGTGATAATTCAGAAAACATCCACTTTATATTCAAATACAATGTTAATGTCTTAGAGATTCAGAAATTAAGAATGGCTAGGAAAAATATTACTCTCAGTTCTCCATTTGTGTAGCAAGGGAGACAGGAAAATAAATTTATTCTAAAATAAGCAAACTTACTTTCATCTTTTCTCCATATGCCTTTTCTTGTAACATTTGCATTAGACTAAAGAGTGCTGTGTCACCAAATTGCTTACATCTTAAAACATTACAATATTCTCTTTGGACTCACAAAAGACTGTAAAGTATAAAATGCTTACTTATCACTACATTGTAGCACAAGGGGTAACATAGATCAACTTGGCTGAGGAGGAGAGACAGGGCTCAGATTTGGATCTCTTTTCTTCGCATCTATACTCACTGCTTGATGATGTCATGCAGCTTTGTTACTTTAAATGCTGTCTGTGTGATGACAATTCTCAAATAAATATCTCCAATCCAAATCTTTTCAATGGACTCCAGACTCATACATCCAGCTGCCTACTTGATATTACCACCTGGATAACTAGTAAGCATATCATATTTAGCATGTTGAAACTGATGTCACCTCTTAAATTTGCTCTTCCTGCTGCCTTTTTAAACTTGGTATGGGAAATTTAGCTCTATAACTTCTCAGATCAAAATATTGTACTGCCTTTATTTATTCTCTTCCTTCTCCCACTTCCCATGTTCAATTTATTAGCAAATCCTGATGGCTATACGTGTGTGTTAGCTGGTGCTTCATTGTGGCAAGGTACCTGATAGACCAACTTTAGGAGGAAAGATAAGTTTATTTATGGCTCACAGTTCAGAGGACCATAGTCCATAATGGCAGGGGAGGCATGGTGGAGAATCTGGTGACAAGACCCGGGTGGAGGACTTCTTCAGATCATGACATCAGGAAGTAGAAGAAGCTCATCTCGAACTGAGGTCCCACATAAAACCTTCAAAGCCCCTTCCGTAATTGGCCTACTTTCACAAGCTAAGTCCCACCTCCCAAAGTTCCAAAGCTTCCCAAGTGGCACCATCACCTGGGGACCTTTGGGGGACATTTTAAATTCATACCACAACACTGTACTTTAAGAGTAAATTTGACATCTTGTCACTTCCACTGCTGCCACCTTGGTCCGAGCTTCCATCATTGCCTGTGTGTATTGCTCCAAAATCATTCTACCTGGATGTTCCCCTTTTCCAATGGTTTATTCTCAACAAAAGAGGTAATGTGCTTCTCTTAAAGCCTGTGTAATCAAGTCACACTTTTGCCCCAAATTTCCCAATACCTTCTCATGTAATTTACCAAAAAAAAAAAAAAAAAGGCGTTTTCAACTGTTTATAAGGTCCTGTGCAATTGAACCTCTTTCAGCTCTTTTTCAACCATGCTGACTTCTTTATGCCCTTGTATCTGTCAAATCGTACCAAATCGTAAACTATGTTTTAGCTCATTACTTGACACAGAGCTAGTGAATGTTTTCTGAGTGGATAAACGATCAAAGAAACAAAAAGACGTTAAAAATGCTTTTAGCATGTTTGAGTTAGTCCAAGTCTTCTTATGTGTTCTTGATTGACATTCTTCCAAAATTTCAGACATTGCAGTGCACAGATTGAATTCAACAACTGTTTAAGTGGCTCCTATATGCTGGGGATTGTAGGTACTAGACCCTTGAATACCAAGTTGCATCCCATGTGCTTCTTTGGCTCAGGAAGTAGTAATCTTCTCCGCCTTTTACTTGTTTCTTTTTCATACTGGTTGCCTAAGCAAAATGCTTGCTGTATACTGGTTTATGGGACTAGCATTAACTTTTATAAAACAGGGATGAGTATGCAGTTTATTGAGGATACCAAAGCTTGTTTTGCTTGTTCCTCAATTTGACTTGAGTGCCAACATTTTAAGCTGTGTGGCTGAGAAGGTTTTGAAATGCTATGCATTTCTGTTTTCTTTTGAAAAAAATCGGCAGACCTGGCAATCTTGGGCCTGCTTTGTACCATTCTGTTGTAAATGGATAGCAGATGCTCACTTTCCAGGAGGGTCACTTGCCCTGGATTGTCAAAAGGAGTTTACAAAGCAAGAGGGAAGAAAGACACATAAAGTAACTTTTTCCCCACTTGAATAGCCTTTTGTATTTTATAAAGCTTTACAAATTGTGTTCCATAGGATATCTAAAAAAGGACTTTTTTCTTTGGAATAAGTAGTGTTCTCTCCAATTTTACAACCAAAGGGAGGGCTTCAGTCTGAAAGAGTTTAATGATTTGTTTTAATGAGTCATCTTGTGAGGAGCCATCCTCATCATCATTATCATCATCTTTTTCATCATTATAGCTTACATTTATTGAGTGCTTACTATGGGCCATACACTGTGTTAAATTTCTTTTATGTGTAGATGAATTAAGTCTTCCCAGTAACCCTAAGAAAATCACTATTATTATTCTCATTTTCTGATGAGGAAATGAGTGACTGGTAAGAACAGAAACTTGCCCAAAATTTCAAAGCCAGCCTTGGTAAAGCCAGAATTAATATTTAGCCAAATATACAACCCAATATTTAACTTCTGGGTTATAGCACCAGGATCAACCAGGACTAAAGCCAAGGTCTGCCTAACTCCAAAACCACTCTTCCTTCTACTTGTTATAAAGTGTGGAAGGCACAGAGAGACTTGGTGACTCAAATGTGAATTTCTATGGTCACTAATGAAGAAAATACCCCCAGGAAGGCTTTGGGGAAAACCCTGCTATCCCTCTTCAGACTATGAATCTATGTGGGTTCACTCTGTTCAGGCCTTGATATGACTTGCCCATGCTTTGCGGGAAGTATTCTAGTGTAAATCAAATAAAGCATTTATCTATGGAAACTCATTCAATTAGAATGATTTTTTCCCCCCTGGTGCCTACAAATATGTCAGGTATCTTTTAGATATCTGTGTACAGAACAAATTCCACATTGGCTTGGAAATGGACTGATTTTCCAAAACTTTCCCGAATTTCTTGATTTATTTGACCAAACTGAATGCTGTTAAAATGAAACACAAAAGAAAAAACATAGAGGTTGTAGTCAAAGGTGAAGTCAGTGCTAGCTGCTGATAGCTCTAAGAATGAATGATATTATCCCAAGGAATGGATGTGACCAGAAACAGATACATTGCTCTGTGACCTCTCCCTGACTGCAGGTGAATTGTACCTGCAGCGAGCCCCCACTGCTGGTAGTTTGCCTTGCTTGTATGTTGTTGTTAGGTACTGTCCAGTCGGGTCCAACTCATAGCCACCCTATGTACAACACAACAAAACACTCCCTGACACTGTGCCATGCCCAGCACTATTGTCAGTGCTTCTCTGCTACTTATAAGGTTTACAATGGAAGATTGTTTCAGGAGTGGTTTGCCAGGTCCTTCTCCCTAGCCTGCAGCACCTAGTGTTCCCAGGCAGCCTCCCATCCAAGGACCAACTAGGCCCAACACTGCTTAGCTTCTGAGATCTGACAGGATGGGATGCAGGTGTTGTTCTTATACAGGAGGTTATTTCAATCTACTGGTATCAATGACTGCAGCCTTAGCATTGTGACATCTGATCCCATCAGATCTTGGAAGCTAAGCAGGGTCAGGCCTGGTTAGTACTTGGATTGGAGACTGCCTGGGAACAGCAGATACTGTAGGCTTGGGAGAAGGACCTGGCAACCAACTCCCAAAAATCAATCTGCCATTGAAGCAGCCACTGACAAAGTGTTTTGCCTGTTTTATGTAGGGTTGCTATGAGTTGGATACTGACTCGAAGGCACCTAACAACAACAACTAGTGTCAATATACCATTTTCACATGTACAGAGGGCAACCTAGTAATCCAGCCACTTGGTAGGAATTTGGAAAGGACATCTCTTCCAACACTATTAGAACAGAGTTAGTGTTTAGTTGGTATAATTACTCTTAAAACTCAATTGAAAGAATAGCAGTCTACTTTTGTTTTGATTCTTTTACATTATTTTAGGTATAAGAACTTTTTATCACTTAACAATCAATCATTCTTCAAACTGGGTCAGTCTAACTGTTACTAATTTTTCCCTTGGTTTATTACATGCTTTTAACTAAATCATCAAGAGGTGGGCTTCTATTCTCTGAACTCTATGTCCTAAAATGTTTGCTTCTCCATTCTCTCTCTGTCTCTCCTCATTCAAATGGCAAATAGGTAATACTATGAATATACTGGGCTGGGATTTAGCTCAGTTGGGAGAGCGCAGCTCTGCAGTCTCTGAGGTACCAGGTTCGCTTCCCAGCACTGCAAACATGGGAGAAGGACATGGCATTCCACTCCTGAGGCAATCCTGAAACAATCTGCCATTGAAACCCTATGAGGGGCACTATGAATTGGACATGACTTGACAACACCTAACAACAACAATAACAAATGAATATACTGTGGAAAATCCTTCAGTGCTGACAGTTTGCTCTAATTCCATCTCATTCTCCAAATTCACAATGTTAATATGACTTTCAGAAAATTTCCCTACAGCACTTAGTAAGTATTTATTGGAATAAGTAAATAAATATATGTCAGCGAGGATTCTCAAGTTCTCTCAGGCATCTCTTGAGTCCCTATTTGCACTTCTGGAAAATTCATTTTTAGAGTTTGAGCATTTCTGGAGAATGCAGTTAACACAGTACCAGACACCAAGGGCCTTAAGACAATAGCAACTTATTCCCTTACGGTTCTCTGGCTCGATGTCTAAAATCAAATCATCAGCAGAATCATGTTCTCTGTGAAGATTAATCCTTCTTTCCTTTCTTCTTAGCTACTGGTAGCTCCTGACAGTCACTGGCATTCCTTGACTTATTAGAAACTCTCATCCTATCTCTGCTTTCATCTTTACAGCCTTTTGTCCCTGGGCATCTCTGTGCCTTTGTATTTGAATATTTGTCTCCTTTTCTTGTAAAGGCACCAGTCATTGGATTTAGAGGACACCCTATTCCAGTGTGACATAATGATAACTAATTGTAGTTTCAAAGACCCTATTACTAAATAAGATTTTTTTGAGGTTATGAGTAGATATAATTATTAGGGAGACCCTACTAAACTCACTGCAGATGGGTAGCAGGAAAGGGCACACTCTAAACTTAAGCCTAAAATGGAGGTTAGGTACACACACCTGATACATGAAGTTTTATGTTTACCTGCCTAGGAGTACAGTCACTGTTTTTAGCAGCTGTGGTGTCAGAGGCTAACATTATCTCTACTTTCCTTGCTTTTGTATCCCTTTTTATTTTTTGTCTTTTCCTAAAGGCTTCTTAAATAGACTCTAAAATTTACATTGCAATTCTTTGAGCTATGATCCTCTGTTATTGTACAGACTCCTACTGTACTGGTAAGGTGTTAAGGAAGGGGAAGTGTTCTGTAGTTCTGTGATTAGATTAATGTTTTAGAGAGCCTAACTTGGGTAATCCCTTTACTCCATGTGGAATACTAAAAAGGGATAGAATTGCTTTTTCCCCTTCTCCTATTATAGAAGATTAAAAAGAGTTGAGGTAGGATATTTCTTTCCTTTTAGGTTGGTTGGTTAAGCTATGGTAAAATAGTTTTCCTTCAGGGTAGGCAGAGAACACAGAGAGCTCTCTATATATTTCAACATAATTACTTTTCCTCTCTCCCTTCTGAAAGCACAACAGGATTTTCTTCACAGTGAGAATTTGGTGGAGTCTTTGGAGGTAAAACTCATGGGGAGAGTCCCCCTTAGGACAAGGTCCCCTCAGAGTTTTTATGTCTTATACCTGCTCCATACTGAGCATACAGCAATTCACCAATTAAGCTATTTCTATAGATATAATAATCCTGCAGCCATACCACTGTGGAGTCCAATCCTATGAGATTTTAGAAGCTAAGCATGGTCAGGCCTGGTTAGTCCTTGGATTGGAGACTTCCTGGGAGCACCAGGTACTGTAGGTTTGGGAGAAGGACCTGGCAACCTACTGCCAAAACACAGTCAACCATTGAAAACTGTATGAATTAGTAGAGAAGCAATGACAATAGTGTTTTGCCTATTGAGTGGGACACTAACTCAACTATGAGTGGGACACTATGAGGGGAACACTGACTCAACAGCACCTAAGGACAACAACATAGATATTACTAATGTTACAGGCTTCTACTCATAATCTATTAGCTGTGATTTTTTTATATCTTCCTGTTTGTCTCTCTGGTTTTTGGGGTAGAAATTTGCCCTATGACTTCAGTTCTCTGGCAGATTCAAGAAGACTTGTTGATTTTCAATTTGTTCAGAATTTTTTCTTGTTGTTAGGATGAGAATGAAAACTTCCAACCTCTACATGTTAGACAAGAAATCCCAGAAGTCTGAAATGGAAATTGTGATTATAATATCAAGCTACTCCTAATGTGTATTAGAATTCACAAAATAATCAGTGACTTGCTACTATCCATTATTCAACTTGTGATCTTGATGCTATGATGTGTAATATGAATAGCTGAAATGTACATCAAGCATTCTGGTTGCTCTTTCCACATTAGCTGTTTTCCAAAAGCTACAGAAAGAGTCTGAAGGATACTAACTGCTGGACAACTCATTGATATCCATGTAGAGTTACATCATTGTAGATTTAATCAACACAAATGAATGAGCCATGGTCCATCTATGGGAAAGCCCTACATGGTGATTCTGAAGACCTGGAGCCTATCCTTGTTTACTTGTTTGCCATCTGGGCACAGAACACAGACTTCACAATTTATCTGGTTCTTAGATTCCACACTAGTAAATGGTAGATAATTTCTCAAGATCTTTTCCAGTCTATGACTCTAAGTATTTTTGTGAAATGACAACAGGTACAATAACAAAACAGCTCAAAAAAAGAGGAGAAGGCAGGGTGCGGTGGTGCATGACTGTAATCCCAGAGACTCAGGAGGCAGAGGCAGATGGATCACGGGTTCAAGGCCAGAGGCAGCCTGGATAATTCAATGAGAATCTGTCTCAAGATAAAAAGTAAAACATAGGCTAGGGGTGTAGCTCAATGTTAGAACCCTTGCAAAGCATGCCTGAGGCCCTGGGTTCAATCCCCAAGTTAAAAAAAAAAGAAAAGAAAAGGAAAGAAAAGAAGATAAAAAAGGAAAGCAAAAGAAAGAAAAAGAAAGAAAGAGAAGGAAAGAGAAAGAAAGAAAAAAATGGTAGAAAGAGGATGACTTGAGGTGATCAATACAGCATAGTGTATAGTTTGAAAATTTCTTATAGTCATTATGAACATCAAATAAAGCCAAAATAATCATTATTAAAGCTTGCTGTCTCTCATACTTAAACTCAGCTCAGCAGTACAGCCACCTGATCTTTCTTCACATAGCAGTGTATTTTAAGGCATTTAAAACCCATTAGCCATAGCTAATAGTTACTAGCTAAGAAGCAAAACTCAAGATTTACTGTGTTTTCTAAAACATTTTATTAGTGAGCCTGCAGCCATAGCCCTGTGGCATCTGATCTTGTCAGATCTCCGAAGCTAAGCAGGGTCAGGCTTGGTTAGTACTTGGATGGGAGACCTCCTGGGAACACCAGGTGCTGTAGGCTTGGGAGAAGGATCCGGAAATCCACTCCCAAAAGTCAATCTGCCATTGAAAATCCTATGAACAGCAGAGAAACACTAACAATAGTGCTTCCCCTGTTATATGTAGTGTTGCTATGATTCAGATACCTACTCGACGGCGCCTAACAACAACAGCAACAAGAAGCAAAAACTCAGATTCACTGTGTTTCCTAAAACATTTTATTGGTGTTCTGTGAAGTAGTCATCTGTAGTCTTACAAAAGACCATCAAAATAGAGCTCATGAGTATTTTGGCAAAGTGCAACCTCGTCCTTCCAGTGTTTTGATGCAATAATTTGCATCTACAAACTGTAGATGTCTCCAAAGACCCATATGTTACAGGTTTAATCCTCAGCTTTGTGGTATTTGGAGGTGGTAGAAGCTTTAGGAAGTGAGGTTTCATGGGAGATCTAATCATTCAGATATATCCTTAATGGGGGTAATGGGACCCTAGCTCTTCCTCTTCCTCTCTCTTTCAAATCCCAGCCATGAACTAAATTGCTTTGCTTCACTACACGCTTCGGCTGTGATGTGCTGCCTTTCTACAAGGCCAAAGCCACAAGACCTACTGATCATGGAGCGAAACCTCTAAACCTGTGAGCCAAAATAAGCCTTTTCTCTGGATAGGTTGATTATCTCCAGTATTCTGTTACAGTATGGAAAGGTGACTAACATCCTTGGTATGCAGAAACCCAAGGAGGCTGGGAAAGACAGATCCAACTGCATGGACTCAGGGAGCCTCCTGAGAGAAATGGCCTCCCCAGGCTGCCCTTCCTTTCCTTTTTGAGACTTGTGATTAATAGAACCTATCTCAAGATTGAAATAGTCCTAAGTAAATACAGTGAGCAATAAAAGACACTAATCTTCATGGCTCCTTCTCCTAAGAAAACTTAATAGCAAATGATTGAGTAGCTTGAATTGTTGACCCAGGCTCTATATCTGGGCCTCATAATCATGGGGAATTGCTGATGCTCTTAACCCAGCCGTTTGGTATTATAGACACACTTTGTCATTACTGTCAGTACATATAAATTTTAAATAAAGTACCATAATAAAGGAAGCATAAGCATAGGAAGAAGGCTATGTGGCATAACCAAGGAACAGAGCCTTTTCTGTATTACTGCTATTTTCCTTGAGAGACACAGTGACTTTAGCGGAGGCAGAAGCACAGCAACACTGTATCTAATGGCACTTGTGACCATCACAGAGGACTTGCCACTTCTACCTCCCCATGGGGCCCAGTTAGTTTTCACTTGGAACCACCATGGTGAACTCCTTGTCCCTAACCATAGTTGATTGGTAACAATGCACAAGTTTTGCTCAGTGATGGTGGGTCAAGCTGAGAGTCTTATTCTGAAGGAACCAGCTGTTGGTGAGGATTTGAATGGCCTTGAGTCTCCAGATAAAGCCCTTGTCTTCTGCTCAAAGGAGAGCCTTACATTAGTCTGAATTATGTGCATACTCATCTTGGGAAATGGAATTGACTTGGAATTAAAAAAAAATAGAATAATCTTGCTGTGGCCTGATATAGGTGTTGAATTATGTTGGTTGCTAATTTAAAGATATATGATTTAATTCACACTCCAGACCAATAAAGGGGGGCATGCCAGTTATGCTATTATGTTCTCTAAACCTTGTTATGAAATATAAAAGTCCAACATTAAATATGTGAGTAATTACAATAAATGTAGATAATAAAAAGATGGATCATGGGGCCAAAATATCTAGGTTCAAATATTAGCTCTCCTATTTATTAGCTTTATCACTTTGGTTGTATATTAAATCTCCTATCCTTCTGTTCTCTCATCCAAAAAATGTGAATAAATAATAATCTCTACCTGATAGAATTGTTGAAAAAATATACAAGCTAATGAAAATTACCTAGAAGTATGCATAGATCATAAAACTTCCCTAATAACTATTACTATTATTATATGTGTGCATCTTTTATAAACAATTTTTTTTGCAGTTCTTGGCACTTGAGCCTAGGCTTACAGATACTTTGCAAGTGCTCTGCCATTGAGCTCTACCTCCCCACTTCTTTAAACATTTTCATCTTGAGACAGGATCTTGCTAGGTTACAAAGGCTGCCTCTTGCCTGGAACCTGCAACCCTCCTGCATCCACCTCTTGAGTCACTGGGATTACATATATGCACCTCTGTGCCCAGCTCAAAAATATTTCTTTGCAGTATAATTGCACCTTAGAATTGCCAATGTACATTCACATACCTCTAAGCCTGTCATCAACAAAGAAACAAGTGTCCAGTTGAGAATGCATTCCTATTTAATGAGAAAGCCCTACAAGACTAAGTCCATTATGCTTATAGGAAAGTAACTGGTGCCCGTGGCCAGAGCCATCCAGTATCTGAAGAAGTCCATGCAAATCCATTGGTTCTCGAGAGGCAGAAGAGCATGTTTTCCCTGCTGCCCTGTGTCCAGCATCTGTGAATTGAGAGAGAGGTAGATGGATGAGATACATTGCTTCATGTTGAGTGCAGACAAGATTCCCCAGAGAAGTTTTAAAAACCTATTTTCTTTGGAGTCAAGCCTTCTAAACCTGATTTCGTTTTTCCAGCTGCATCTAAATGGGTGTGTTTATCTTCAGACTGTTTCCCCTTTCCTTGGAGTAACAAGTCAGGCCAGAGCTCGCATTATTCACCCTGTCTTGCATAGAGGTGTTTGGGGAGGATTGTTTTTCTTTTGCTCTTTACTGGGTTCTTTTTATTATTATTACTTCATTATGATGATTTTTCTTCCTAGGACCTTTTCTGGCAAGTTGCGTTAAATTTTAGGAGCTGTACTGATGTGCTTGCAAAGGAGAAAGGAGATACGAGAGGCCAAATTTCCATCCGTCTTTATCCAGTGAATAGCAGAGTCAAATAATGAACTCCTCCCAGACTTTTGACATTGACTCTTTTTTTCTAATGTCCAGCTAGGAAAACCATCTGAACTGTGGAGATCATTATATGCAATCATCTGAATGCAAAAATCAACAGTTATTTTCATGCATTTGGAAATCTGAGCTCTTTCTTCAGCAAGAAGGAAATATAAAACTCATGAAAGGAGAGTAAATATTGTGATAAGATAAATGGAAATTCCTTAATGAAAAGCACTTCATAATCACTCCTTTTTTCTTTAAAAAGCAAAACAGTAAAAATAATATTTTAGGATCTTTTTAAAAAAATCTCTTTGTTAAAAGGCCAATTTTGTGTAAATTGCTGTTAATATGAGCTTTTATCATTCAAAATCCCAAGGTTCCTTTGGTCCATTATCTACAAGTTAGAAATAAAAATCACATGTCATTGAAACTAAACATCTGTTTTTAGGGAGCTGCTCTATAACTCCAAGATTTCTATTGCCTTGTATTTTAAACAACCCTAAAATCTCTTGTGTTACATAACACATATTCATTCATTTTTTCAAGTATTCCCTGGCTGGTTATTATGTTCTCCTAGTTAGTGTCTGACTTGGAGTCAGAGAGACACATGTTTCTGGCCCTCAATGAGTTTAGAGACTGGAGGGACAAAAAGCATTTCTTACAACACTTTTTACTGATATAGTTAATCATTTCTGCTATACCACTAACACTGAGTGAAGGTCAAGTACTTTTGCTGGCAGATGATACATTGCTTGCAAATAGATGCTCAACACATTGATTGGCACAGTGTCACAGAAATTAATCTATTTGACAATTGTCTCCTCAAAGAAAAGTGTGATAGACTGTGTTCAAAAGTGAGTTTTTAATCTGTCTACCAACTTCTTTGAAATTTCATTCAGGTGTTCAGTGGAAACACCTTCCCAGCTCCACAATAGAAGCTCTAGAAAATGCAATGACTTTGTCATTATCCTCAGGTCTTTTTGACATTATTAAATCAGAGTCTCAAAGCAGTAGTTAGACTGTCCTGCTGCGGGTAAGGATTAAAACTTGAACTTGACATATATGTCCTTCCCCCACTCAGATGAGACTCAATTTGAGTCAGAGTCTACAGGTGGCATCAACATCACCATTTCCCTACTCTCCTCTTGCCTTCCATATGAGCTCCGGAGCTGCTTCTGTATTGGTGCGTATTGAAGGTCAGAAGATAGCACTCAGTTTACCTGGCTATGCTTCATCCCTTCTGGGACATGCAGATTAGAAATGTCCTGTGCTTTTGTAGTTCCTGGAAAGGCCCTTCCCTCTATGGCTCTGCTGTTGCACCCCTAACTGTCTTCAGAAAACCTCCTTTCTGCTTTCTGCTGCATTTCCTTGTCAATTTATGGATAGGATCTGAAGAAGAGTCCATACTGGGTCACTCCAGAGTGGAACCCTATTCTGACTTCAAGTGAACATGAGACACTTTGACACTGCTTCCTCAACAGAGTCCCAGGACCACATCATTCCCTTGGCTTGGCCCCTTAACCTGTGAATCTATGTGCCCTTGTGTTTTCAAGTAAGAGTCAGCCCTGGTTCCACACTGTAGTTGAGCTTTCTCGTAAGATGTGCCCTGGATATAAGAGTCTACAACTCAGGATATATATCTTGGAGCTTTCTTAGTGTTCCATGTGAAACTTCCCCTTCCTACCCATTATCCAGATTCTGGAAAGTAGCAAGTCTCCTCCTTTTGAAAAAGGAAGGTGCTCATAATGTATTTGTAGTTGTCTCCAAAGAATTCTTTCTCCAAACTCCTAGATCCTTTTAAAATCTTTTATCACTCCTGGAACCCATGTGTAAGTGGGAGAGTTTGACACTCACATTCATTTTTTTTTATCAAGATACCTTCATACTGTGCCCCAGGACAAATTGTAGCCAAAAGTCCAAGGCAGAGATCTTGATTGTGGAACTGACAGTATTCACTAGTTCCTTGGTCTGCCTCCTATCAGAGCTACTATATGAGCACTGAATAGTCTGTCCTTGTATGTCTCTAAGGAAGAGTTAGCAAATGACACTTACCGCTTATAACATCCTATATAACAAGATGGTAGAAAGTAATATGAATTAGTTTTTTCAGTCTTCCTGCAAATCATGACTATAAAAATTATTTGAAGATTGATAATAGCCTAAGGAGTAACAGTAAGAGTAGCCACTTCCATGAAAGGCTGAGAATCTTTTATCTAGAACAAGGAATAAGGGTAGGTAAAGTACAGTCTGTGAACCAAATCTGACCTACCACAGATCGTTTTAAATGAAGATATATTGGAACACAGTGATGATTATTTTTGCAATGTACCATCTATGGATTTCATGCTACAATACTTTTGATAGGCAGACTAGCTTAGCCATTAGCAACCATATGGAGGAAAGAAAGATTGAAAATTGCTCCTGGCACTTGTCATGATGAATGAAGCCTTGTCACTCTCTCAGGACAATGGGAGGACATTCACCCTCTGAGCCACTAAGTCATTTACAAGACAAAGACCCTAAGCCCACATCACACTTGGTGCCCAGAGCTGGGGGACTGGGGCTGACATCACACTAGGTGTGCCCTAGTTGGAATAAAACTAGGAGAACCATGCACCTGCCCTCTGTTTTTCTTCTTTTCTTTCTTCTCTACTTCTTGCCCTTTTCTCTTTTCTTCTTTCTCTAGCAACCATGTGCATGTCTCTCCCTTCCCTTGGGCCCACCATCTTCTCTGTCTATCTAATGTACTTTTCCCTCTAGAATCTGGCTTAATACTCTTCTCTCCAACTTCACCTTTCTTTGGGAAAGTTGTTCCTGGTAGATGACATTGAGTTGGGTACAACTCATAGTGAACATACATACAACAAATGAAACATGCCCTGACATTGTGCCATGCCCAGCACTATTGTTAGTGCTTCTCTGCTGTTCATAGGGTTTTCAATGGCAGATTGCTTCAGAAGTGGTTTGCCAGATCCTTCTCCCTAACCTGCAGCTCCTGGTATTCCCAGGTGGTCTCCCATCCAAGGACTAATCACACTGACCTTGCTTAGCTTCTGAGATCAGGTGGGATTGGGTGCCAAGGGTGCTCTGGTTGCAGACTCCCTAGGAAATAGAAATATACTTATGCAGATTTACCAACCATACCCAGTTTACCTCAAGTTTCTTCTTAGGTTTCTCAAATCTTCTCTACGTGCCTCAGTCTTCTCTGTAAATATTTCTTAATGGTGTACTATCTCTTAATAAACTTTATCTATACTCTCTACTGTAAAGTATGTGCCAGGTTTAAATTCATTTATATGCTGGATACAAGGACCAGGGTTTTGCTGCCAAATTCCTGGACTCATGCTCTGGACCTGCCACTCTTTGCTCCCTGAGAATCTCCAGTAACAATAGTAAGGGCAGAGTACAGCACACGGTGGATGTTAAAGAACAGGAGGTAGAGGCCCTATGCTATCTTGTGACATTGCATGGGAGCAGTGGAGAAGGCCTGCCAGAAGAGACAGTGTCATGGATGAGATGTGATAGTTGACACAAATTAGGCAGTCCATAGAAGAAGGAAAAGCTCTTTTTAGGCAGAGGGAACCAAGAGTTTGAAGACGTGTTGTTGTTTTTAGGTGCCATCGAGTCGTGTCTGACTCATAGGGACCCTCATAGGGTTTTCAATCACTGATTGTTTTGGGATTGCCTCAGGAGTGGATTGCCAAGTCCTTCTCCCATTTTTGTGGTGCTGAGAACCGAACTTGGGATCTCAGAGACTGCAGAGTGGTGCTCTACCAACTGAGCTAATTCCCAACCCTTTGAAGACCTAGAGGAAGGCATTCCACAGTGAGTTTGAGAACTAGAACCAGTTACACTCAGCCACAGTAACGTGTCCCAAAATTTTCACTTGCTATAATACACAGAAAATTATAATACTTATATGCTACCCTGGTAGAAATAAAGAAGGTTTTATGTGCTTGAAGTTACAAGCTTATTTATTAGGCCAACCACGTGATGTGAGTAGGAAGAATCAATAATTCAGCATGTCTGTAACCCATAGAATCCACTTTGAATGGTTTGCATTATATTAACAGAAAAGGACAGACTTGATGAAGGGTTTCACTCTGAAGTTTCATGATTTGTTTTATACTTGTTTGGACTGAGGTTGTAGTAGGGGAGTATGAATATTAGTACATCTGGCTACAGAATGACACTCTAGAAGCAAGGAAACACTTTTTAAAAAGTGTCTAGCATATTAGCAAGGCCATCACCTACTTTGTCAATCTCATTTAATCCTCTCCACATGGCATCTCTATTATTACAAGAAAATGGTAGTGTATTTATTGTCAACTATGTGCTTGACACTTTGAAGAGCATTATCTTATTAAGCTTTACTATCCCCAAGTCAGGTAGGTATCATTATTCCAATTTTCAGAGATCAGACAGAAAGATTGAGAGCACAAACAATTCTAGAGTTACAAAAACAGAATGTAGCAGAATCAGGGCCCAGAGTCTTGAGTTTAGATGATTGACTGGGTAGAGATTAAAATGAGGGTGTTTCAGGGAATGTGAGAAGCTTTTTTAAACTGTAGGCTGGCATTTTCTATAGTACAGACTAGGTATTAGGGGCTATTGAAAAGTAAAATCTCACATTGAAGATAAAGGTGCTCCTAACTTATGCCATGGTATTCTCTGTTTCATTAGGTGCTTGTGAAAGATGAACAGCAAATAAGGGAGACAGGAGAAGAACTGATGTTTTTTAATTATGATGCCGGAGATAAATATTGAATATACCATGGACTACCAAAAGAACCAGCAGATCCATCCTATAAGAAGTACAAGAGTATTCTTTGGAAGCAAATATGGTTAGACTGCATCTTATGTGTTATGGACATATTGTCAGGAGAGACCACTCCTTGGAGAAGTACATCATGTTTGGAAGAGTGGCAGGTCAACAAAAAAAGGAAGACACTGAACTAGATAGATTGACATAGTGGCTGCAATAATGGACTTAAACATGAAAAAGAACATGTGCATGGCACTGTGCTGTGTGGATTGTTTCCTTCTGTTGCACATAGGGTCTTGATCAGTTGGACCCAAGTGGACAGCACCTAACAACAACGTATGATAGCTATATTGAGTGTTTGGTTTAATGAACTTTCCATCATTCAGACATACACATGAGAGAAACAATTTAAAAAGAAGAAAGGTTTATTTTGGCTCACAGTTTCAAAGGTTTCATGCCCAGTTGACTGGCTCAGTTGTTTCTTGATGGTGGTGAGGCAGAACAATATGGTGGAAGAACATGGTTGAACAAAGTCATTTACCTCATGTCTTCCAAGAAGCACAGGAGGGAGGGAGGGAGGGGGGGGAGAGAGAGAGAGAGAGAGAGAGAGAGAGAGAGAGAGAGAGAGAGAGAGAGAGAGAGAGAGAGAGAGAGGGAGAGAGAGAGAGAGAGGGAGAGGGAGAGAGAGAGATTGGTGCAGGGGTCAAGATACCTGTCAAAGGCACATTCCCAGTGACCTACTTCCTCCAACCAGGGCCCTACCTCCCACCACCTCCCAATAATGCCATGGTGACTCTATCACTGACTTAATCCATTGATGAAGGCAGAGTCTTGATGGTCCAATCACCTCTCCACAATTAGGTGAACCATCTGTGGACCAAGTTCCAAAATTTATGGTTTCTTTTCTGTTCTTTTAAAATTTAGCACCACTGTCACATTCCTAATTCATTGCTGGAGTCTAAAATATGAAGTTTGTGGGTCCCCAAAACCTGTTTGAGCACTAAGCACAAGTACAGCCCTGGACTAAACTTGGAGGAAGAGCTACTCAAGACAGAATTCAACACCAGCTGAAAGGGAGACTGCCCAACAGTGTCACACAGGCACATATCCTCATTTCTTCTTGTGGCATCAGCTTTAGCTGCAGTTTGAATATGGCTGTCCCTCCAAACTCATAGTGGAGTTTAATCCCCAAAGTCATATGTTGGAGGTATTAAGAGTGTGGAAAGTTAATTTGACTAGGGTATTTGGAGGTGATACCTTGAGAAGTGATGGGATGTGTTCACTATGGTAGATCCTCATGATTGAATCCTGGTACATTTATAAGGAGAGAAAGAGAGGCATCACTGGCACAGACTCCTACACATGCTCTCTGGCTCTTGCCATGTGACACCCTGTGCCACATCCAGACCCCATCACCATAGGCCAAACCAGCGGGGTCCATTCAGTCCTGGAGTTTGAACTTCCAAAACTTTAAACAAAAATAAACCTCTTTTCCTTTTAAAGTTAACTCCTCAGATATTATAATAACAACAACAACAACAACAAAAAAAACTAATACACTCTCCTTCAGGTCATAAGAGACTTCTCCATTTGAGGTTCCACAGAGAGAAAGGTAAAAAATTTATATAGTAAGTGTGTTAATATACAGATCTAAAAGTGGCTCATATAACTTCCACACACATTCTACTGCTGGAATGCTGTCGCATGGCCACTTGTAAATGCAAGGAGACTGAAAATTATGGTCTATCTCTGTGCCTAGGAAGAAAATGTACCTTTAGATATTATGGAATTCTACCAATTTCTGTCTCACTGAGGAATAAGGAGAAGAGAAAAAAATGAGTCTTGTCATGATGGCCAAAGACAGGTGAGTTTCAAGTTAGACAAATTCTACTCTTCTACTCTTCTACTATACTCAAATGACATAATTTTTAAAATGAGATAGACTTTTAATCCTTCAGTTATTGGTGACTTTAATCAAAATAGTTTCGTTATAGTGGCTGAGAGAGTAGAGAGCAGGGGATTAAGGCAGAGGAGTGGAGAGAGCAAGTATGTATCACTTTAAAAAATTGGTATTGAAGTAAGGGAAATCAAAGAAGGTGTAACTTGATGAGTCAGTAAAAAACTTTTGTGTTTTTTTGTTTGTCTGTTTTGAGACAGTTTCTGGCTCTATAGCCCAGGCTGGCTTTGAACTCCCTATCCTCCTGTCTTAGCCTCTCAAATGCTGGGATTGTAGGTGTGTGCCTTCATGCCCAGAGCTGTTTTCTTTCATTTTAAGACAGAGATAAGCACATTTGCAAGAGTAATGGGAAAGATCAGGCCAAAATGGAAAGTTCAAGTGCAAAAGATAAAATTTACAAAGCAAGTTTATAAAGGAAGTAAGGTGATATTATATAACTTCTGGATCAAGGAGTAAGGATTTTTTTTTTTGTCCTTAGAGTTAGTCAAGTGCTCTACAATGGAGCTGCATCTCCACTCCCTTTTATAGTTTTTATTTTGAGTCAGAGTCTTGCTAAGTAGTGCAGGCTGCCTCTGGTTTCACACTTGAGATCTTCCTGCCTCAGCCCCTTGAGTCACTGGGACTATAGACATGTGCAGCAGAGCTGGGCAAGGAGCCAAATTCTAAAGAAAGTCAGTTACTTCCTAGAGAGTTTTCAGAGCTTATTTATAAATGAATGTAAGAGGATGAGAGAGAAGTGAGTGTTTCGCGCATGACTCTATTTGGAATTGGAGGGAAAGAAAGGGAAAATGAGAGCATTCAGTCTTGAACCCTTTCTATGTTCTTAGAGATAGCAGGGGCCAGGTTCAAATTTTGTGAAAAGATCCAGGAGAGAATTGAGGAAATCCAGGAATATTTGCAAGATCCTCCTGGGGAAAAGAAAGAAAAAAAAGGGCAAACTTGAAAAAAAAAGGAGTATTGAGTTTTGTAGGAGTTAAAAACCACACTTTTGTAGTGATGACATGAAGAGTTATAGGATGTATTCTGGAACCTAGGCCCCAAATGGGACATAGTTGTTAAGGGCCTGGGAATAGAGAACAGGGAGCAAAAAGCTTCAAAGTGTGAAGGTGAAGGAGAAATGAAGGATAATAAGGTCTGAAGAGTTTTTTCCTGGAGGAAAGTGGATGAAAGATTGACATGGAGATACTTTGGGTCAAAACTGCTGATGATTTAACTTTTGGTATATTAAGGAATGAGGCTGCTCCAGGTATGGATGGAGACTGCCTGCATAGAGTGACCTGGGTGCTTATTTGATATACAGCTGTCCATATGAGAGAAGGACTTGCAAATTGCTTTGCCAGGAAGCTCTGAGGATATTCTTATGTGATTATATGAAAAAAATGCCTGCTGGAGACCATGCTCAAGGTCTTGACAAGTGTTTGAAGTGCTTGAAGGGATAAAATAGATGGTCACAGGCCTGTTTTCCCTATGCAATTCTTTTGGCTGCTGTTCCACTCCTGTGTATCCACATTTCTAGACTCAGGAAGAGCTGCATGCTCTTCAACCACATACAAAGGCTCAAGTCCACTGAAAATAGATTCTGACCTGAAAGAGAAAAGGAAACTATAGATATTTCCCCCTAGTTTCTATAATTGTCCAGGAACAAATTCCTGATTTAGAAAAGCAAAAGAAATGAAATGGAATGAACAATGACCAACTACTCTAGGACTCAATGCTCTGAGGGTAGCCTGGTATCAGAGTTGCATGGAGACTCATTTGGTTGGCCTTCCTTCTACTAGGGGAGAGAAGAGATATAATATTTAATGTTCATCTCTTTCAAAAGAACAGAGACACACTAAGCATAAATAATCCAATTGGACGTGACTGAATTTCTTCTTCGGAATTGGAAACAATTTCAAATCAATCACAGATCTATCTATGATCTAGCCCCCTATCAATCATAGATCTATCTCTTAATTTATTCACACATCCAGTCTGTATCTTTTGAACATTTTCTAGATGACCAAATCATGCTTTAGCAGTTAAGCAAATACCTAGTGTCCATTTAATGTAAACCAAAGTCATTATGGCAAAAATGAGAGTACTGAGGCTCCCAGAGAAGATGAATACAGTGCTTTGGAAATGTCAAGATCAAGAGGAAGACCTTGGAAAATGAATACGTGCTCTGTAGATGTTCCATGCTATTCAGCAAACAAAATGAATATTCAAGCCAGGACATAGTTTGGATAATGTGTAATTATACAAGGATAATTTTTGAAAGAACTTGACATTTTATTATTCTATCTTCCCTTCAGCCTAGAGTTTAGCTCAGTTGGTATAGTGCTGCTCTGCAGTTGTTGAGGTTCCAGATTCTATCCCCAGTGGTGCAGAAATGGGAGAAGGATGTGGCGATCCACTCCCAAGGCAATCCCAAAACAATCAGCCATTGAAAACTCTGTGAAGGCCTCTATGAGTCAGGTACGACTTGACGGCACCTAACAACAACAGCAACAAATCTTCCTTTCATCAGAATTTACTGGAGAAGAAAAAGATTAAGATGAGTGAAAATAATAAAAGTTTGCTTGTTCCTTTGTACAAGAACCAAAGGAAAGTAAGCCTGAGTGTTCATATTAGGCTTATAGTCACACAGCTGAGATAATTGGGAGCCTTGGTAATGAATTCATAAAGCTCCTATCACCCTGACAGAGGGCAACAGAAGTGGGAGTAAGCTGAACAAATTATGTAGAAATGGAAAGGACCTTAGTACAGAATATAAAGGAATAAAGAATGTGTATATTGATTGGCAGAAAAACTTTGTTGTTAAGCAGTGTCCATCACTTATAGGGCAGGCAGTCATACACAAGACTAAAGGGAAATCTAAGCAAAAAAAAAGAAAAAAAGACTAGAATTAAGGAAATAGTAGAATAACCCCCAAATTATTCTAATATGCTTTGTGAGTGGAATTGGAGACGCAGTATCAGAATACTTGTGCTTTCCAAAAAGGTGATCCTAAATAGCTGTGCCAGGCTGGCCTGGATGTTCTGAAGTGACTGCACATAGAAGATCACCTTTGACCTCTGCGCTGTGAAACTGATGTCCCAAGGAGAGAGGCCACCTAAAATGATTGCTCTCAAATTCACAGGAATTGCACAGGAAGAAATTTTTCTTGGCACCATCTAATATTTTCTCACTTTCTGGCAGATTTTTCCACTAAATGAGCAGAAAGCAAAAGGAACAGAGAAAGTCTCACAGGCATTTTGATTTCACAGATGCCTACTTACACGTGACCTTGGAGAAAAAGGCATCCAGCTCACTAGCTACAGGTATGGGATCCATTTCCATTCAGCTGTTTTCCCTGGAAAAGAGGAAGCATTATATTTGCTCCCAAACCACCCTCAGCCCTCTGGGTAATTGTGAGTGTTCTATAAAATATCTTACCAAATATTTGCTGACAGGAAAGCAAATATTTGCTTATCATCTATGTTGCATGAGACCATTTCAGCAAAGGAATGAATATAAGCTACCAGAAAATATATATATACACAAATAAAGTGCAACTGTTTCTTTCCTCTTCAGTTACTGTGTTAGGCTTCCAAAACCCAGAGAAACTCCATCTTTTCTTCTTCCCATGAGAACCTTGAGGGCTAAATAAAGCACGTTGCTCCAAGAATGAAGGTACCATGGGCCAAAGAGCCCCTGATAAAGTGGCTTGCAGTTATGAAAGTTGATCCCTATAGGCATTATAATAGCAATTTGCAGTAACACAAGGGATAAATCTTGGGCCGCAGTGAGGTGTTCACATCTGTGCTGCAGCAGCAGAATCCCAACCTCTGAAGTAGTAAATGCCGATGCTCTGTGATACTACCAATTACATCAAAAGTTCCTGGCGTCTTTCTTTGGGATCTAGTGGTGCTTTTTATTTCCTTCTGTGTTTCTGACCACTTCCTCTACAAAGGCCAAAAGTGGGACAATTATGGAAATAAATACTTTTTTAAAGCTGGAAGGGATCCTAGAAATAATATCAGCATAGATTTTCACTTTGCAGATGGGTAACTAACATCCAGAAAGGACTGCTCCATAAAGCTTGTATGCAGTCAAGCCACGGAGAGAGCATATATGTACTGAAACCCATTCAAGCCTATTTTGCTTGATGAACTATTGGGTATCACATCTTATACAAGCAATGACTCCTATTCACCTGACAAACATATCCAAATTCTGCTGCACGAACTTTTACGACCTGCTGAAATTTGCCTGCTTCTCCAGTTCTGTTTCTTCTCATTCTACCTGCCCACTTCCATCACCTTCTTTCACCAAGGACTTTGAACTTTAGCCATTTCCAGACTCCCAGGGTAAATTGTCTGCAAAAATCAGCATGATATCTGGTGCTTTGAGGGAACTGTGGCTCCTGTCTCTGACACATGCTGAATTTTTCTGTATTTAGCTACAATGCTCAGAGGGTGTCTCACCTTCCATGAAGCCTTGTCTATTTCCTGAGATGTGGTAAATTGCTTCTTCACATCAATGTATGTCTTGAAGCATTTATTTGGTAGCTGTTGCTGGGGTCATTTTACTTTTTACACAGCTAGTCTTCCTCCTTAAATCATGATATTGTCTTAATCAGTTATGTATTCTTTCCCTAATCTCCTCAGCATTTGTCATAGACCTGACACAAAGCAAACTATGAATAAGTGGTAAATGAAGGAATGAAGGGATACTATGGACTCTAAATTAACAAAAAGAATATCACTGACTGAGGCACCCTTATAACCTACAACCCATAATGGTCATGGAGACAATTCTTTAGGACAACATTTCTTGATTCAAAACCCAGTTCTGCTACTTACTAGCTGGTACGTGATAGTGCATAGGTTATTTAACTTATTTGTGTCTGAGTTGAATTTTCTGTAAATTGACATTAATAATAGTATCTAATTCTTAAGGATTTTATAAAGATTAAATGAATTTGTATTTACATGAAAGAGACAATTGCCAGGTACTATGTAAAAGTGAGTTTTTCTTCTCGTTCCTTTTCCTTCTTATAATAACAGTTTTTATTATTAAGTTTAATATGTAAAAGCTTTAGTAGGAAGAGGGAAAAGCAAGATATAATACTCAGAAAAAATAAAAAAGATGTTATATTGATAAGTAAGAGGTATGTTAGTGGCTAAGAGTACAGAATCAGAAAGAAATACCATCTATTGAGTATCTACAATGTGATATAGTTGGACTAATCCTTTTATGAACACTGTCTATATTCCATGGTAGAATCTAGAAAAATAGATTTTATTATCTACATTTGACAAATTACAAAATAGATTCAGAGAAGAAATTTGCTCAAGGTTGAATACATTATAAAATATACACCTGAGAATTAATATAATCAGTAATTAATATGGCATACCCCCACATTCAAAGCTATACCCTGCACAGCTGTGTAATCATAGGTAATTTGCTTAACTTTTTGATCTCTGTGTACTCATCTATAAAATGAACATAATAATAGCATATGTATCATAGATTGTTTGCGCTTCAGTAGAGCATGGTACCACTGGTCAAACTGCTCATCTGATAGTTACTCAAAGTTTCTGAGAAGTGGTCATTTCATGTTTGCCCTGTATAACAGGGGTGAACAATTATTTGAAACCTATAAATAGTACAAAGAAAAAAAGAAAGAAACTGATTCTGGCTCTCTAGACTTAAATCAATATTCAAAACTGTCTTTCCTCAAAACTTTGCTTCCTTGAGCTTAGCTAAATTTGACAGCTTGCATTAATGATTCCCAGCTCTATCCTTGAATGGAAATGCATGCTGTATTAATCTGTTTTCTATTATTGTACTGAAATACCCTAAGCTGGGTATTTTATAAAAAAAAAGATGTATAGTTAGCTTATAATTCTAGAGGTTCCAGGACATGGTTCTGGCATTGGCTCAGCTCTGGTGAGGATCTCATGTCAGATGCCATCACAACAGTGGTGATATATGCAAGAAGAAGAGATCACCTGGTGAGGCAGGAAGCCAGAGAGAGACAAAGGAGGGGCCAGGTTTTCTCTTTTATAACAATCCTTATGAGAGAAGTAACCAAAGTCTCAGAAGAAGTGCATTATTTCTTTCTTCAGTGACCCAAATACCTTCTATTAGACTCCACTTCTTAAAGATTGTGGTAAGCACTTCTATCACTATACTGAGGACCAGGCTCCCAACACACAAATCCCTGGAGGACACACTTGAAACATATGCAAACCACAGCACATATTTGGATATACACTATTACTTATTGGCCAAAGAAAAATAATTCTGATTTTAATGGTGTTCTGCTTCTCACTAATGGATGAGAGAAGGCATTTGGAATGACCTAGTAGAGGCTATTTGTCCTTATTACCATATCTTTTAACTGCTGGAAAGAACACAGTTGCAGAAATAAGCTCAAATTATTTATCCAGAAAAGAGAACGTTTTGAGTCTACTAGATGTCCAGCATTCAAGAATGGTGTTCTGTGTGCATAAATTAATACATGGCCTAATACATAGTGAGAATGATATTTGGTAGTGATCAGCTCATGTGGCTTCTTGGATTAATGGGGTTAGGAGGAAACAAATCGACACAACACCAATATGCATATAATTCTCTCCCCATTATGCACAAAATTTAATCAAAGCAGAAGGAAGGCTTCCAGAGAAAATCATTTTCTTCTCTACCACTATCTCGCTGCACTTGATCCATTACAAATGCAATACTCTAAATCACCCTATAAAAGATGACATAATTGGTTTTAATTAGTGCTCATTAAAAGCTTCTGCTTGGAACAACTTGAAGAACACAATAAATAATTGTAATATTGGATTATAACCCGAATAATTAAATGTCCATGAATTCATATTGATGTAAATTAATAACTAAATAAATACATGAGGAAGAAGCAACAACTCTTCCTTACAAGAAGATTTCAATTAATAACTGTAGAAGAATTTGAGGAATTAAAAAGTCAGCATTAGGATGCCACAGTCATAATTTCTACAGATAAGAATCACCAATGGATGCTGAAATGAGTGGGAAAAAATGAAAGAAACAGGGATATGAGCAGAGGATCAAAGAACCTCCTCTAAAACATTTAATAATTAATAAGGAAAATAATAAATTTATAGTAGATAATCCTGGAAGAAACCATTTTGATCAAGTATCCAATGTTCACATCACTGATAATACAAATCAATATTGTCCATTACTTGTTCAAATTCACTGAAAGGGGCACATCACCTCTGTGGTATCATTTTCAATAATACAAAACCTCTGTTAAGTAATGAGAAAACACCAAACTCAAATCGAGGGGCATTTCACAAAATAATTGATCAGTGTTCTCTAAAAGTGTCAAGGTGATTAAAGGGAAGGAGAGATTAAGGGCCTACCATAGATTGTAGGGTACTTTCATCCATTTCTTCTACAATAACAGAATATCTGAGACTTGGCAATTAACAAAGAATAGAGATTCATTTGGCTCATAGTTCTGGAGAATGGGAACTTCCAGAAGATGGCCCTACCATCCACATTCTGCATTCTACATCCTGTAATGCTCGAAGAGTGCTAGGCAAATGAGCATGTTAGACAGAAAGAATGGAGGCTAAACTCATTGTTTCATCAGAAGCCCACTCCCATAATAACTACCCATCTCCTGCCATAACAGCAGTAATACATTCATGACAGCAGAGTCCTTAGGACCTAATTTTTTCTTAAAGGTCTCACCTCTTAATCCCCTCATAATAGCAATTAAATTTCAACATGAGTTTTTGATGGGGACGTTCAAGCCATAGTACAGGGGATGTGAAAAGTAGCTACAATGTTGTATCTTGGAACAGAATGAACATTAGCAGAAAAGCAAGTGATATTCACATGAATTCTCTTGTAAGTATTGTCCAAAATTAATTTCCTAGTTCTGATAAAAGTTTTGTGGTTATGTAAGATGTTTACATAAGTAGAGCTGAATGAAGAATAAACAGAACTGTTTAAGAATATACAGTATAAGAATAAGCAGATACTGTATTTTTGAAACTGTACTGTAAGTAAACAAGAGTATAAAAATTAACTGTTAAAATGTTTCTGGGAGGGATTATTTTCTATTTGTCATGGGACATGGTTTCTTTTTCTGTTTGGCAAGCTGAATATTAGAGAACTCATAGTCTTGCTGCGGTACAATTGATATTAGAAGGATAATTCCTTGCCTGTCAAATTTATATTTATTGAAGCAAAAAAGAAGCAAGTATGCTGAAACGCAAAGCTGCATGGTAAGAGTGGATTGTATTTTCTGATGTCCTACTCTCGCAAAGATTGATTTCCATATGGAGCAAAATGTGTTTTAGTCAATTTTTTTTATGAAAAACTCACTTCATATTGGAGCCATAAATAAAAGAGAGTAGATGGAGAACAGCCTACTGTTAAAAATAGGGCTTGTGTTAAGTGACATTAGAGAATAGACTTAATTAGCTGCTAGGGGTTACCTCCATTTAAAGAGGTCCCAGAGAGTCTGTGTGAGAGTTTGATTTAGCATTTCTCAGAGAATATTCGGTTGAGCATTAATATTGTAAGATGTCTTGGGAGAAGTGTTCCATTACAAATAAGTTTGAGAAACCTTTATATATTCCATCTCTTTTCTTAATAAGTCAGAAGTTGTATTGGTAACTAGTAGTCTTGCTGCTGGGAAAACACACAAGCAAAAAGAAACACAAAGCAATTCAGCTATGCTTACTGCCATTTCCTAAGTATTTGATTTTTTTTCATATTCTACCTATTAACATTGTGAGGGGCTAGTATTCCAGGATTAGAGAATGTCATTCTATCACATAAATTTCTCGAACAGCTCTACCCAGTGAAGAAAACAGAGCTGGAATTAAGAAGATTGGTAGTAAGGAATATAGTCCATTGTCTTTTTGTATACTTTTGAATTAACAAAAAGTACAGATTTTAATGCCTGTCACTGTATCAGATCTCGGAAGCTAAGCAGGGTCGGGCCTGGTTAGTACTTGGATGGGAGACCACCTGGGAATATCAAATACTGTAGGCTTGGGAGAAGGACCGGGCAACCCACTCCCAAAAATCCATCAGCCATTGAAAACCTTATGAATACCAGAGAAGCACTAACAATAGTGTTTTGGCTGTTGTATATAGGGTTGCTATGAGTCAGACACTGACTCAAGGGCACCTAACAACAACAACGGGCTGGGATTTAGCTCAGTTGCTAGAGCACCGCTCTGCAGTCTCTGAGGGCCCTAGTTCGATTCCCAGCCCCGCAAAAATGGGAGAAGGACGTGGCAACCCACTCCCAAGGCAATCCCGAAACAGTCAGCCATTGAAAATCCTATGAGGGTTGCTATGGGTCGGACTTGACTCGATGGCACCCAACAACAACAACAACAACAGCAGCAGCAACAGCACAGATTTTAATATCTTCTGAAGAAGGAAACTGAAGGAAGGAAACATGAAATGGAATTTCATGGTGTGGAAGCATTAATATCCTGTTAGGAGTCTAATGTGTATCTGTGTGTAAGTATATGTGTGTGTAAGTATATGTGTGTGTATTAGTAGTGGGAATTTTAATTCCCTTAGAACTTGGCTCAATCTGAGACAGGAATGGTATGATTTAGTATTTAGGAATGATGCGTAGAAAGGAGCATTTAATTTAATGAATGAATCTCAGATTAATGTTATTCCTCCTAATGTCTTAGATTAAATTGCACACACTTTCAGTGTTCTGAACAGTGCCATAATTGCTATTTAACTTTACTCTTCCTTAATCAAAATAATACATAAAATATACACATATATATTTTATATATTTTGATATATCTGACATATATATGCATCTAAATTGACTACAGGGAGATTTTTTAAAATTTCTGATTGTTTTCAAGTGGTAAAAAATACTACTATTTATGATTCTAATGAAAGTCTCCTGATTTTCTTGTATCTTAGTGATTATTCTGTGCTTTTATTAAACTTTACCTCTTTGTTGGCTAAGCATGGTAGCATACCACTATAATCCCAACACTTGGGAGCCTGAGTCAGTAGGATCATGAGTTTGAGGTCAGCCAAGGCTGCATACTGAGGTCCATTTCAGCCTGGGCTGTGGGACTCTGTCTCAAAAAACAGTAAATGAATAAATAAATAAATAAATAAATAAAATATTAATAAAGTAAAATGGCAAAATAAAAACATAAAAAGTTATACCCATTTGAGAAAGGAATAAATGCATAAAAGTTATTAATATAGTGAATTACATTGTCATAGAAACAAATTTTTCCAGGTACTCTGTAGTTATGTAACCATTAACCTCTAGCCTGTATTTATTATTCAAGGGAAATCATGTTTTGGAAGGAAAAAATTGCTTGTCATTAAAAAGGACAAGACCCTCTATGTAAATTCAAATTATTGCAGAAGATGAAAATAGCTTTTCAGTCATAAAGTGATTACAATTTGCATTTTTCATATTTCCATCTAGGCTTTTTTATTGTTATAGGATATGAATCACTGAGATCAAAATTCACTGTCTTGGCTGAAGGATTAAGCTGAGATTTGTGACAGAGGCAGGCAGTTGTACGTTAAACTGTATGGTCTTGTTCTCAGAGTTCTTTTTGTCTGAGAGTTGCCATCTGATCAGAAATAGTTCACAGCCTGCATGGCCATGAGCTGGGAACCAATGTTTAGTTCTTACATATGGATTGTGTGAGGGTATGGTGAGCATCATTTCTGGGCTAAGGTTGTTGTGAGCTGGGGGTGCCACCTCTGTACTTCTTGTCCTTCTCCCAGATGGACGCAGAGAACATTGAGGACCAAAAAGGAGGCACAAAATGGAAATCTGAATCTTAAAAGCATCACCTGGAGGACAGCCCACATTTACCATGAAGATCTGCACAGGTGTATAACATGTGACCAGAATAAACATGCCTTAGACTAAGCAGTTATTTTAACCCTACCTAATATATGATGCTTCACTAGCAAATTGGCCCAATAATTCATTAAATGCAGTGAGCAGTAGTAGTCACAGTGGCATGTACTTATCTACTGAAAAGAGAAAAGTAGGTTTTATTCTACACGCTGGATAGCCAAAACCAATCATCACTGTTCTTTTCTCTCATTTTTAGAATGTGGGCTTCTAATGCTTGGGGGACTTTTTGATTCAATGATTTTAATTTTTGCCAATAAACTAATTAGTGAAAATATTGGTCCTAAAGCAAGCCTTACAAATTAGAGTCCACACACAGTTCATTTCCTTTCTTATGCACTATTCTTTGTTAAAGGGATAAAAACATTACTGGCTAAAATTTCTTATAAAAAAAAATCTTAAAAGGTGCACAAAATTTCCAATACAATTGGAATTTCTAATAAAATTTCTTGGTCCTAAAGTAGGACTTTACATTCATTATATGAAAGTCAGCTCATTTTCTTGTCTTTTAATATCTTTATTACTTTGTAATTAGCACCTGTCCTATTGATCAGGTCATCTTATCTAGATCTTTCCTGAGACATTGAATAAGTTGTTAAAGAGGCTAGGAAATGGTTGAGGAAAGAATCATGTGGAAGAAGAAAATTTCCACAAATTTTAATAGATTATTCAATCCATCATTTCCACGTGTTGCTGTACTATTGGACAGCCCCATCCAGATCAACTTAGAATTGTACATGTGCTCCACTATCTTCAGGGCTGTCCCATGAATATCAGAGAATGTTCTAGAATTCATGGATTTTAATCTCCTTGCAGCTCTATAAAGGACACTCACCATGTAAACCATCCCATAGCCGTAATTTATTTGGTATTCACTATTCTTTTTGGTATTGTATTGGTTTTATATATGTCACAATTTTTTTTCTTTTTCTTTTTGGTACTGGGGATCGAACCCTGGGCTTTCCACCTGCTAGGCAAGCGCTCTACCACTGAGCTAAATCTCCAGCCCTATGTCACAATTTTTTTAAATTATGTTTTCTTGAGATCATTCTTAGATTTCTGGATAAGTATTACAGTTGTTGTTGTTGTTAGGTGCCATTGGGTGGGTATCCGACTCATAGCAACCCTTATAGGATTTTCAATGGCTGAGTGCTTCGGGATTGCCTTGGGAGTGGATTGCCAGGCCCTTCTCTCATTTTTGGGGTGCTGGGAATTGAACTCGGGACCTCAGAGACTGCAGCGCAGTGCTCTAACCACTGAGCTAAATCCCAGCCCAATATTACAGTATTGGCCATATAACAAGAACACAGATATAATTGGCAATTGCTACTACAGCCTAAGAATTTGTGCCACATTTCCTGTTTCTGGAATTTGCTTCATATATATCTTAAGGTTGAGGGTCTCCCATGAATATATCTATGAAATAGTGCTTCTCATAGGTAGTTTTCATAGTACCTGTATCAGAATCACATTTTTTTCTTCCTTCCTTCAGTGTGGCTGGCCTGCCTGCCTGCCTGCCTGCCTTCCTTCTTCCTTTCCTTCGTTCCTTCGTTCCTACCTTCTTTCCTTCCTTCCTTTCCTCCCTCCCTCCCTCCCTCCCTCCCTCCCTCCCTCCTTCCTTCCTTCCTTCCTTCCTTCCTTCCTTCCTTCCTTCTGTACTTTCTTTTCCTTCTTTCTTTCCTTTTTTTTTCTTTCAACAATTTATTGTTAGGTTGGGCAGGTTGCCTCAGGTCTCAAACTTGGAATCTTCATGCCACAGCCTCCCAAGCAGCTGGTATGACAGGCATGTATTCTAGCACCTGGCCAGAATCACATTTTAATATGCAATTTCCTAGGATCCCATTTTAGATGTTCTGTATAGAAATTACTCAGAGTACAGCTTGGTAAACTTCATTTTAATAAATACCAGTGGTTATTCCTATGCATATTATTTAAAGTTGGAAAACAATTGATATAAAGCGTCTTTTATGGTCAGAGAAAAGGGTAGAGGTATGGGTGGATGCAGAGATTCATTTGTCTTTAGACAACTGAGTTACTGAAGCTCAAATGAAAAGATGGCTAAGGTCACCACACACTGTCACTCAAGCTCTGTCCCCTCTTCCATTCTAATTGACAATACAACACATTGAGGAGGACACCATTGCCTGTGTGCTGTTGTTATGGCAACCCAGAAAAGCCTGCAAGGTGGGCTCAGAGGATAAGGAAGTTCCCAGTGGAATCTGGGCTAGGTGTGATCCAAAGAGACTGCCTGGCTTGGTAGCCAGTTGGATTAACATTTCACAGAACTCCAGACCAGTGGTGAGGAGGCCCCTTTCAGACACATTGAGTATCACCATACAAGCAAAGGAACAGTGACCAGAGGGTTAATCAGAATGTTCTACCTCCACTCTATCTCTGCTCCCTATTGAGCACTCAATAAGGAGGGCTTAACCATTTCTTGATCCCAGACTTGAGGAGTTTAAAGGGGTTTGCAGGAAGATAGTATCTCATAGTTTGGTAGATAACTGGCTTTGAGTGAGCTGCCTTTTATGACTGTCACTTTTTGTTGCTTTATCAAATGTCTAGGGAACAAAGAGTATTAGGGAATACTTACCTCTTAATTCCTCTCAACTATAGAAGACTACTTGACAGTCAAATTTGGTCATTAAAATCAGAAATCCCTGAGTTCAAATCCTGTCTTGCCATTTCCCACCTTGATGATGCTTGGAGAATTGATCATGGGTTTTGAGGGGCTGTGCCTTATTTTCTCATTGACAGTGGTAGTGGTAGATGTAGGCAGTGAGTGACAATTAGCTAAGATGTTTTCTAATTATATAAAATGTAAATTCTTGACACATGATAAATTCTAGTTGTTATCATCATCATCATCATCATCATCATCATCATTATTGTTATTGTTATTGTTATTATCTTATCTAGTAGTCCAAGTCATGTCAGGGAAATTGTCAGATGCTGGGTAACAACTTTTAGACTGTAGTGAACATGGGACAGTAACTCCATGAAGGAGTGCTGATGTGATGCCTGAATTGAGTTCTTGAACCAAATATTCTAATTCATTCTTCTATAATCCTCCTGATGTTAGTTCCATGGCAGGTATGGAAGAAAAAAGTAGTGAGAGTGAAGATGTATATACCCATGAAATTCCAAGTTTTAGCTGTTTTTCCTTTTACCACATCACGTTTCTAGGTTCTGTAAATGCTACAAGTAAAGCACTGTGTCCTCACAGTGCAATGAGCTGCATGCCATCATTTTATTCTATCTCAGTGGGCTGATCACCGAAGATCAGGTTGCACTTAGCAGGGCTGTCATCTGATTTATTGTCCAGACTTTGTGAAATATTACATCTACACTTATATGATTTAGCACAAGCCCAGATGGAAGAGAATGCCTAACTTGTTTATATGTTTTTAAACCTGGTCTGAATTTCCCTAACGACCATATATTCTTCCTGCAATATGATACAGACTCAGCATTAGGATTTAGAGGCATGGAGCAGAGGAAAAGAAAAGAAGAGTCAGTTTATTCAAGAAGGACTAAGCCACTCTGAAGTCTTTGAGATGATCTGTGAACCAGGGTTGCCCTCAAAATAGCCCTAAACAAATTTTTATTTCAGTAGTTTATTTGGTAATACACTCCCAATGGGTAGAAATACAAGTCAGTGGAATAAAATAGAGAAGGAACAGAAAATAAAGGAAGGCATTGTCCTTTTGTGAGGCCACACCCATTGGCTCTTGGAGCCTGATGCTGCCTAGACTTTCTAAGAAGGCTTTTAAAAGTTAGAATAGACTCCCAGAATGGAAGACTGGGACACTTAGCCACTTGCTCTTACCACATTGGTTAAAAATGATCCCACAGGCATTGATTCCAACCCTAAACACACACACACACACACACACACACACACACACACACACACACACACACACTCATTCTAGCTGCAAAAATGTAAGAGGTGAAGCCATAGAACAAGAAGTAAGGGCAAATTTGCTGGCATCCATTAAAGGTGGTACTTGCAAGAAAAGAAGCCATTGATCGCCTATAAGAAACTGGCCCTTGAAGCCATGCCTGGAATCAAAGCAGGGACTAGATGATTATGAAGTGATGCATGAGTGCTATTGGATACCCAGACCAAATTCCTTATAAGGCTGTACTCATATATTTACTTCTACAATGTTTTGTACAAAGTCCTCCATTAAGCATGGTATATGTGGATAAGACAAAGTAACAGCACAGTCTCATTTTGTCTTCAATAAAGAAGTCAGAGAAAACTGGAATATTGGAAGAAAATTAAGAAATATTACGAATTATAAGTGAAATCTGAAGAAGTAGGAAATACTAACTTAGGGTGAATCAAGAAAGACTCTCAGGAAGGGGGAAGTCAGCTGGCCCTGGAAAGAGGAGGTGTGATAATGTTATGAAGGTGATTTGATCCCATCAACTCATTCTTTTCCAGTACTAATCTGGTAGTAAAAATAATTATTGGTTTATATATATTTACATTGTTGTTGTTGTCAGGTGCTGTCCAGTTGGTGTCCGACTCATAGAGACCTTAAGTACAACAGGCAAAACACTATTGTCAGTACTTCTCTGCTATTCATAGGGTCTTCAAAGGCTGATTGTTTTTTGGGAGTGGCCTGCTGGGTCCTTCTCTCAAGCCTACAGCACCAGATGTGTCCAGGTGGTCTCCCATCCAAGCACATCTGACCCTGCTTAGCTTTCGAGATCTGATGGGATAGGAAATCACAGAGGTATGGCGGCAGGCATGTATTTACATAGGAAATTGTATTTTACAAATGGCCTTTATGTATCTTAACATTTTTATTTTTTATTTATTTATGTTTGTTTCATTTTGTTTCTTGGGACAGGGTCTCACAAAGTGCCTCAGGCTGGCCATGAGCTTGTGATCAATCCTCCTGCCTCAGCCTCCCGAGTGGTAGAATTACTGGCATGTGCTGCCACCATGCCTAGAACATTAAGAAATTTTAAAAGAACATTTGTAAAAGCATTATCTCTTTTATGTATATACAGAGAAAATGAGGCTTAATAAAATCATCTAAGTTACATAAACCACATGTGATAAGTGGAAGAGGCAAGACCAGGTCTGGTTCTTCTGATTTTAAACCCAGGATCTTTCTTTGGCATAGTTGTGCAGGATATAATAAAGAATGAAAAACAAAGTCTCAACTGGAATATGAGATTTAGCATAGCTCACACAGTGGATCATCTGTGAACTGAATTAGATGGAGTACAATGTGCTCCCAAATATCCATTCTAATGTTTCTAGATGTAGTCATAGTCTTAGAAATGTAATAAACACCCAATTGATAGTAGTCATTGTTAGCCTTCTTATATGGATGTTCAGCAAGTTCTAAGAGCCCAGGGAAACATCATACAAAAGAGAACTGGGCAGATAACAGCCTCTTAGATGGCAAGGATCTGCACATTTTCTAATTTTGCCCAGGTCATGAGAGATGAGTAGAAATAATCTATTTCTAGTTCTTAACCATGACTTAATGTATACTTTTCACATTTTAATTCATAGTACTTAGGTTCACAGTCTTTTCAACTATTCAATTACTACTTATTATTTCTAATAAACTGAAAATACTGTAAGTCTGACTAAGAGGAGTACAGAGGTGCTATCCCTAAGTAGTGGTTGACAATCTAGTTAAGTAGGAAAGTCTTGAACACATGCATTTCCAATCTGAGGCAGTAAAATAGGGCTGGCAAGGACTTTCAGATGTGTGTTAACAAGGAAGTGAAATGAAATGATTAGCAACTAATTTGTGTTCTTCCTCTGAGATGTCTTTGGAAGCCACTTGTGGTGGCAATTGCTGCTGAGCCCTTCTGCCAACCTCTTGCAAGAACTTTAGCTCTGCCTCATCCAAGTGCCTTGCAGTTTGAGTATTTGAAGACATGCTGCCTGGGCCATGACCAAAAGGCTCTCTTTTCTGTAGGGGTTGCCTCTGGGGAACTCTGCACATGGTACCACACTGGCTCTTGAATCCAGAACAGTGATGAAGGATGAATGGTTTGCAAAAATCTGTACAGATCAGAGCTCTTGTCAAAACCAGAATTCAGAGAGGTTTGTACATTTACAGCAAAAAGAAAAATGTGTGAATAAATGCATGAGCAGTATTTCAATGTAGTCTTTTAAAAATTCATCTCTTATTTAGTGGTTGTCGATATAACTTTGAGATTTGAGGAAAAAGAATACATAAAGGTAAGGAAGAGAATTTTATTACTGGCTGGAGAATATGGAAAAGCATAGAGTGAATTATCTATGACTTCCAAATTTATCTCAAGTGACAAAACAGTCTCCCTAATAATTTATTTTCATTCTTGATTTCGCTTTTTAAAAATTACTGATAGTCAACCTACAGTAAAAAATGTTTAATTAAAAGAATTTCTTATTCTACTATTACTTTGCTTATTTATTTAATTATTCATTTTGATTTTTTGAAACAAGGTTTCACTTTGTAGGACATGCTATCCTAGAACTCACTATGTAGACAAGGCTGGCCTTGAACTCATGTCAGTTCTCCTGCCTCAGCCTTCCAAGTGCTGGGATTACAGGTATGCTCTGCCAATGCCTGACTACACTAATATTACTTTAAAACTGCATTTTACACTCAGATTTTTGTATCTAGTAATAACCTCAACCATTATGTACAGAGAAATCAAGAAAAGTTGATATTGACCCCACATTTTCTTGGAAAATCTGAGGACTCTTAATTGTCAGGAAACATCAGACCCCTGTGTTAGTGTGAACTAGCCTGGTCTTTGAGGTTCACTTTGGCCATGAACTTTATTGCCAGCCCATAGATGGCAGCAAACTTACACTGCATTGCCAGAAGCTAGCCTTTCAATTGCTACTTCAAATTGTTCTTTCCTACTAGATTTTCTATAATACCAACATGTTACATCTTATAACTTTAAAATATTATAATGAAGAAAAGTACTAGCTTTACTGGAATATAATTCAAGAAACCTCTAGAAAATTGAGGGGAAACAAAAGCAAAAGGAAACAAAAAAAATGCTCAGGACTAAGACTGGCAAAAGTAAAGAAGGTTGATCTTACCGTCAAATTGTGTATTTTGAATTTAAAGTCACCAAGTAGGAACTTGGCTGGACCATTTGACATGATACATTTTTAGCATCAATTAAGCTGAAAGATGGTGTCCTATTGTGTAGTTTAATGATATGTAATAGTGCAAATAAAGATTTCCTCTTGAAGCAATGAACTAGAGTTGTGATATTTATGAGGAAACAAATCCAATAATCCTAAATAGGTAGCTGTGAGCAATTAGCAATGATATTAAGATTCTGTGTGAAGGCAAAAATCTCTGAATGGCCTATTGCTGGGCTCTTATTATCTGTTGCCCCTTTTGAAGAATCATTACCACTTAAGAGAGATTTAACTCAATTTATTGATGCTGAGGCCATTAAACCTTTGATATCAATTGTATTCTATGCATCAGATTCTTTCGCTGAGAATGGATTTTTTGGGGAGAATAACAGGAGTTAATGAAGATGGAAATAATTACTAAAACTAGGGTCCAGCAATTATCAGCACATCAATATTTGCATTTTAGGCCCCAAGGAGCTATACAGAGGACATCTGCCTTATTAGCAAGGCTCCATGAACCATAAAGGATATTGTTTTGCATGATTCATTGCTTAACAAAATGTCACAGGAATCAGGCCCATTTGCCTTTTGAAACCACCTGTCTCTGGGAAGAAACAGGTGTGCTGTGCAGGTAACATTTTTGGTATAAAGAAGGGCTGACCAAGGAAAAGTCTCCAGAGAAATACTACTACAAGGAAGAAGCTAAAACAATGACAGCTTGGCCATTATCGGATTTATAACACCTCTGTGTGTTAGACAATTTAAGGCTAAGAATTAGAATTCTAAATATAATGATAGGCTAGTTGGAGATCAACCTTTCCAATTGATACTTCTGAATGACTATCTATTGGGCAATAATGATTATTAAACTATTTTTATATTCCAGTCCAGATCCACCATTTACTTATGTGACTTTTTTTAGTGGGACTTTAAATGAATTCAGTGCCCCTCTCTTTCCCCTACCAATTCTGTTCTGATTGTATCAATGCAAGAATAGCAGGAAATCACAGGGATGTATTACTTATATTTTTCTGAAACGTATTACAAAGTACATCATTAACATGGTAAGGGAATATGGACATATTTGGTTATCTTTAAAGGCTATATTCAAAGTCTGAGTTGTGGTAAATTTATACGAGCACTCTTTCTTATTTCCTCCCTTGAGTTTTTTTTTTTTTTCTTTTGTGATTCTTATTTCTGAAATAGTAATGACAGTTGCAACTTTTCTAGGTCTAGAATTTGGCATTGTATTGGCCAATGAGTGATAAATAGATTCCTGAGACTTATACATGTAATGTGGTATGGAAAGAATTTGACCTAGAATACCAGAAATAAATTCTTTTAACCAGAAATTCACTTATCTTGCATGAACTTGTTTTTTCTTCTGTAAAATGAGGACTTTGAATTTGTTATTGTCATATAAAAAGATTGAGTGAGACTGGATAGCAAGTATATAATTTCATTTTCAGAACCTACTAATTGAGTTCATTTAATTGGATAACTTGGAAAAAGGATCATATAGTCCATGTTTAGTTATGGAAAATAAGAATATAGATATGTCTGCTGATTCCCTCACCAATTCTATCAATACTGAAGATCCATCCACAAATTTCAATTAATCTTTGAAAACCATGGGTACAAGGAATAGTGAAAGGAAACTCACAAAATATCTCTTGTTTAATTCAAACTTGATTTCTTTTAGTACATATTTAATGTAATGATTATCTCTAGAAAGATCATTCACTACTACTTTAAAAATCCTCTTAATACTTTCCTAGAGAGATTCTGTTTTTGAAAGATTTGTCAAACAAATGTATGTAAGAAAAATGTAAGCAATCCTCTAATTTTGCATGAATCAAAGATAAAAATAATCTGAATGTGCAGTAATAGTAGCAATTTTCAAATGATAGTAAATTGCCTTGTTTAATTACATGTTTGAAATTTAGATGTCTGTACATCTTTGTTTTTGTTTTTCCTTTTTAATTAGTAGGTATATGATTTCCTTGGATATAAACTTGAAGACTGCTCTTGTTACCGTAGTAAACACATAGGTATCCAGAGACGATGGAATGAGAAAAACTCTATGTGATACATGATTTAGACATTAAACTCTACATAACTTCTTTGTCCTCAGGTATATTTCTGAACCATTTGTTAAGTCTTCTTTTAGGAGGCTTTTGTGATTTATTGGATACTATGTATTCATGATCCCTGATCCCCATTTTCTGATGGGCACATGAAAGACTACTTTGAAGAAGATTCTACTGGTGGCTCTGCAGGATTACTTCTAGAAAACAGAAAATGAGCAAAGTGGATACATACCACTTCTGGTCCTGCCCTCACATTCACAATGGGATTTTTTTTTCCTCACTGGGATTCTCTCTTTGAACTCTATGTCCAACCAAAATACAGAGACTCTGTCACAGTATGCCATGGTTTCAGGGACCAGTAGTAATACCACTTACAGCAGAGTCTCCTTTTATTTCACTCTAGGTTTCTTTTTTTTTTCAGTTTTGTCATGACAGAGTGATAGAATTATATTGTGTTAAACCCCTGAGCATTTAGAATTTATATATTTTAGCTTTTTGTGCTACTTATGCTAATGAATAAAGTTTCTATCATCTCTCCATTCATTCTTCTCTTCCTCAGGGGCTTCAAGGGGAAGCTATTTTTTTAAATCAAACTTTGATTGGGTTCAATATTCACTTGATGATGCTTCTGAGCTCTGAGTTTGAGGACTGTGATATGATAAATATTTGCATCACCCTCATTTTATAGATAAGGATTCTGAGCCTTAAAAGAATAAGACACTTGCCCAAAGATATGAAATAATAATTGATGGAGTTAGAATCCAATGCAGGTATTTTGACTCCAAATGTTGGCCTTGTTCTCTGGATCATTTTGACTATACATCATGGAAGATAAAGACTTATGTCCCTGTTCTTTGAGGCCAGATATGATTTACTAATCAATACGAATGAAACAGTACTCAACATTTTCCTAACATTTGCTACAAAAATAACTTCATTGCATTTTAAACTTCTAGTGACATATCACTCATTTGTATCCCCTTTGCTGGATAATCTCATAAAAAGAATTTTAGGGGACAGCATATTGATCATGACAATAGAAGAAAGCGATCAAAAAAGCACAAAAGAAAAGCAATATCTCCTAGCACATGGTCATATCTTTGTTATGATTTTAAGTGAGACTGGAAATGTCAGAAGAAGATGGAAAGAATACACAGACTCAATATGCTAAAAAAAATTGGCGGATGATAAACCATTTCAAGTGGTAGTATATGTTTAGGAATTAATGGTACTAAAAGAAGAAGTTGAGATTATTTTGAAGGCATTGGTGAAACACAAGTCTCCAGGAATTGATAGAACATCAATTGAGATATTTCAACAAACAGTTGGAGCATGGGAGGTGCTCACTTGTTTATGCCAAAAGGTTTGGAAAATAGCTACCTGGCCAACTGAATGGAAGAGATCCATATTTGTGCCTATTACCAAGAAAAGGGATCCAACAGACTGAAGAAAGTATCAAATGGTAGCATTAATATCATGCACAAGTAAATTTATGCTAAAGATCATACAAAAGTGACTGAAGAAGTATATTGGTGAGGAACTCCCAGAAAATCAAAGCCAAATTCAGAAGAGGGCATGGAACCAGGAACATCATTGCTGATATCAGATTCATATTAGCTGAGAGCAAAGAATACCAGAAAGATATCTATTAATGTTTTATCGACTATGCATAGTCATTTGACTGTATGGATCACAATTTATGGATAGCATTGTGACAAACGTGACTACTAGAGTACTTAATTTTACTCATGAGGAATCAGTACATGGACCAGGAGGCAATTGCTCGAACAGAACAAGTAAACATTGCCTGGTTTAAAGTTGAGAAAGGTGTATGTCAGGGCGTATCCATTCACTGTACTTCATCAATCTCTATGGTGAGCAAATAATCAGAGAAGCTGGACTTTATGAAGAAGAATGTGGCATCAGGATTGGAGGAAAACTTATTAACAATCTGCATTATGCAGATGCCACAATTCTGCTTGATGAAAATGAAGGGGATTTGAAACATTTACTGATGAAGATCAAAGAACACAGCCTTCGGTGTGGACTGCACCTCAACATCAAATAAACAAAGATACTCACAACTGGATCAGTAAGCAACTTCATGATAAATGGAGAAAAGGTTGAGGCTGTCCAAGATTTTGCTTTACTTGGTTCTCTAATCAACACCAATGGAAGCCGCATTAAAGAAATCAAAAGATGCAGTGCATTGGGAACAGCTGTTGTAAAAGACCTCCTTAAAATGTTGAAAAGTAGAGTACACACTGAAGATGAAGGGGCTCCTGATTCATGCCCTGGTATTTTCAGTCACATCATATGGTTGTGAAAACTGGACGTTGTATTGAGGAGACAAGAAAAGAACTGATGTTTTTGAATTATAGTTCTGAAGACAAATATTGAATATACTTGTTGTTGTGTGTCGTCGAGTAGTGTCTGACTTATAGTGACCCTTATAGGGATTTCAATGGCTGATTGTTTTGGGATTGCCTCGGGAGTGGGTTGCCATGTCTTTCTCCCATTTTTGTGGTGCTGGGAGTCGAACTCAGGACCTCAGAGACTGCAGAGCAGCACTCTACCAACTGAGCTAAATCCCATCCCATTGAATATACTATGCAGTGCCAAATGAACCAACAGGTCTGTCCTACAAGAAATGAAACCAGAGTGCTCCTTGGAAGCAAGCATGGTGAGACTATGTCTCATGTATTTTGGACATGTTGTTGGGAAGGAACAATCCCTGGCGAAAGACATCATGTTTGGGAGAGTGGTGGGTCAACAACAACAAAAAAAGGAATACCCTCAACTAGTTGGATTGACACAGTGGCTAAAACTATGATTTTAAGCATAAAAAAGATCATGTGTATGGCATGACATCAGGTGGTGTTCTGTTGTACATAGGGTCACTTTTAGTCAGACCTGACTCAACAGCACCTAATAACAACAAAACACATAGGAATCTTTTAAAAAAATTCATTATCAGAGCATTTCAAATTTTTGTTTTGAAAAGACAATGGTGAAGAAATCATTTTTCTTTCCACCTGGGCTAAAGAGACAAGACTTGGAGAAATCAATGCTCCAAACTGGTAACATATATAGTCATATACCATACAATGTTTCAATCAACAGCAGACTGCATATATTTTGGTGGTCCCATAAGATTATATTTCCTAGTGATATTGCAGCCTTTCTAGATTGTGTGGGTCTACTCTTCTTTGTGCCCACAATAATCAAATCACCTAAGGATGCATTGCTCAGTATGTATCCTCATTTTAAACAATAAATAATGTTTTAGATATAATAGTTGAGTCAAAGAATATTTAACTTTCATAAGAACTATATAATAATAGCTATATAATAATAATTCTGCTTGAATCTATGGTGACAAAGATATCAAATAATAGGTGGATTGTATCTTCACCTGGCAACTGGTACATGATACAGGTACCAAAATAATTTGATGAACAAATGAATAAAATAATGGTTCTCGGCCTAAAAACCATTATTATAAATCAGCAAATAAGTCTGATTAAAGAGGAAGAAATGGATTGGTTGTTGCATAATCAAAAATAGTTCAGTAGAAAATTTTTTTCGGGAAGTGAATGAAGAAGAGAAAGAGTAAATTGTATTATTGGTGGTTGAACATGCAAATTACACTGGTTGTATGCAAATTACACTGAGACAATGGGCAAGGAAAATAATGAACCGCAGCTTAATGAACAGATATCTGATAATTGCTAAAAATCCTTATTGAATCATTATACCTTGGGTAATACCTACTTAAAAAGGTTTAAAAACAGATATATGTGTAGTGCCTCCAGGAGAGCACATACCTAATTTAGATTAATCCAGAATTTGATCCTAGATTTTTATTAGTGTTACAAGTTATTTTTGTAGGAACTTCCTGCAGTTGTTAAATTTGGAAAGACATCCTATAAACCAATGAAAAGTTTTCTCCTCTAAAGTTGAAATAAGAACTCACCTTCCCAATGGGCCCCTAATTCAACCTGAATTAAGTACGTCAACTGTCGTATCTCAGCGTTGGTAGACTCTCTTTATTTCACTGAATTATGCATCCCTTTGGGATCAGCAAAGCTTGTATAAATCTGGAAATTTCACAAAAACAGAATCTCATGAAAGTTTCAGGGTTGTATGCCTTGATCAGGCTGAAAATATGCTGGCACAGCCATCACCAGCTCCAGCCAAGTCATGGATGTGCAGAGGGACCCAGTAGTATGGAATGCAAAGCAACTGTAGAAAGTAAGTTCAATGTGTTTTTGAAACTTCCCAGAAATCATGCCATAATTTCTGGGCAGTGGCTCAGGTATGAAATTTCCTATGTCAAATGGATCTGTCCAGTGATTACTGGCACAGGCAATTCTAAATAGAAAAGAAGCACAGCTCCTCTTTTCCTCAAGGTTAGCCAAGAGTATTATTCTTTCCAACATAAATATCGCCCTTCACTTCTCATTCACCAGGAAATGAAGTACGAGAAATTAGATTTTCCTTGCTTTTAATGAAAGAAGCCAACAATTATTAGGAGTCTCATTGTATCATGTTCTGTGTGAAACACTTTATAAATATTATTCCATTTAATCCTCATGAAAACCTTTGAGTATAAATATTATTATCCTGTCATTAGAAAGGCTCAGAGACATTGAGTAACTCGCTCAAGGTCACACATCAGTGAGTGCTAGAATTGGGACTTAAATTTACTCTTTCTTGAAAGTGCAAGCCCTTTTCAATATACCAAGAATTTACCATGCAGATTGCTTTAGAATTTGAGGATGTAATATAATTTTCAAAGACTTTTCTATTTTTTAACCATATTTCTAAAATATCCATGTAATTCCTTTTCATCATTGGGGATTACAATTTTTCAAAATCCATTTTCACAAAGTTCAGTGAACTCATTGCTATATATTAGTAATCAAAAATGGAACAAAAGTTAAGCCTTGTAATTTCTACATGACTTTATGAATTTTATCAGAAGCCAAAAAGACATAATTCACAATTCACAATGATTAGTAATCCCAACTGAAGCCTCTCTCTCTCTCTCTTTCTCACTCTCACTCTCTTTTCTTCTCACCCTCTTCCAGTGCTTCTTATAGACACTTCACAGAAAATAAAGCTTAAAATCAATAAATGAGTAAGAAAAAAGCTGTTGAGCCATGGAGATAAATGAATGGATATAGGTGGCTGATAAAGTTTGAAAGACAGAATCCAAATATATGTCATAACTATCAACCCTTCTTTCACCAGAAAACAAGATCACTTCCACACCACTGGAAGTTTATTACTGGGCACTTAGGTTAATTCTTTGCCCTCAGGCTTATTACAAGTAACTCTATTAGTAGTGCTATCTCACACTCTCTGAGGACCGAGGTTCCATCCCTGGCACTACAGAAATGAGAGAAGGATGTGGCAAACCACTCCCAAAGCAATCCCAAAACTATCAGTCATTGAAAACCCTATGAGGGTTGCTATGAGTTGGATCTGACTCAATGACAATTAACAACAATAAAAAAACCAACAAGAACTATTAGTAGAATTTCCATTTATGGAACATGGAATTTGGGGACCTTGAAATTCATTTCAAAGGTAACCTCCTGATGCTATGAGTTGTTGTTAAATTTTTGGTGGTTTCATAGGATCCCAGGCAGGAGAGAGTCTGCCTAAATTTAAGAAAGAGAAAAAAAAAGAAAGGAAGATAGAAAGAAGAAAGAAAGAAAGAAAGAAAGAAAGAAAGAAAGAAAGAGAGAGAGAGAGAGAAAGGAAAGAAAGAAATGAAAGAAAGAAAGGAAAGAAAAAAGAAAGTAAGGAAGAAAGAAAGAAAGAAAAAAGAAAGGAGGGAAGGGAAGTGAGGAGGGGAAGGGAAAGATGAAGTAAAGAAGAGAAAGGGAAGGAAGGAAAGAAATAAATCAGAGATGTTGAATTGAATGAATCACCAGGGACCACCTAATACAAATTCCCCAATTTTGAACTTAGACTAGGTAGAGCAAGTTACCTTTTCAAATTCGGATAGCTGATGAGTGGGTGAGCTATATGTACTCATATCCTGCTATGATTTCAAAGCAATGTATGCTTCGTACCTTCCTTCCTTCCTTCTCCCCCCTCTCTCTCTCCCTACCTTCCCTCCTTTCTTTCTTTCTTTCTTTCTTTCTTTCTTTCTTTCTTTCTTTCTTTCTTTCTTTCTCCTTTCTGCTTTCTTTCTCTTTCTTACTTTTGTTTTGACTTTGAGTAATGAACTTCTACAGGATTCTATTTTCCTATTTAGAAGATGGGAAAGATAATCCCTAACTTTGTGGGCATATGTGAGGTACAGCATGGTGGTATGCCAGAAATATGGGGCTGATCCACTTAGTAGAGGGTAAGATTATGATAAATTACTATGGTTTGTAGTGCTAGTAGAAACAATAGCAATAGTGATTCAGTTATGGTGGAATTTTGAAAATAAACTGCACCTGAAATTCAGGCATTAATGCTCAACTGAATGCCCTTTCCAATAAACCATATTTTAATTTCTTTAAACAAAAATCATTATTTGTGGAAGATTATTAGCATGTTTAGCAATATGCAATTTGGGCCGACTGATTTTGTTAAAAGCTTATCTATAATATTTTTCTATGAATTATTTGTGACTGCCTTCTTGAAAAATAAAGAAAAAGAAAACAGCAAACACACATTTGGATTAAATTTCCATATCTCCAGGTTACTGACCGTCTTATCTTCTGTCTGTCATTTTGTACGTATGAACCTTAAATTCTTTATGGGTAAGAAGGGGATAAAATGCTTCCCTACACAAAGTAAAGGATCATTGTAAGGCTTAACCTTTTTAAAGGATTGTGAATATACCATTTAATTGTGATGTGCCGTACTTTATGCTCCAAATGCAAAAGTTTTATCTGGCTATTTGGCCAAGTGGCTGAGACTTGGCTTGGGGTCACACAGACAGGGATCCTAACACTACATGCCTCTCATGCAACCCTGGGAAAAGCCTTAGAGGATCTAAGCCTCAATGTCCACATATACCTCCTAGGGTATCTGAAATCCTAACAGATAAAGTATACAAAATATTTGGCACATAGTCCATTTAAGAAATTGCAAGAATTTTATTTTTTTTTGTAAACTCTGATGAAAGAGCCACATAATCTTTAGTTAAATCATATTTTTAGCCCTCTTAGTTGCATTCAATGAAGAGTAAAATTACTCTTTTACTTATCCCTAGTTTCTCTCCAGTGCTGAAAATCATTTTCTGGGATTCTGAAACTCTAATATATATGATTGTTAATTTTGAAAGAATCAGAATTTTTGTAAATTTATGACAATTAATAAACTGGCCAGACTGTTCTGTTGGAAGCAATCATACAGAAATCAGGGGCACTTTGCAGGCACAAAAGGAGGAAAGAATAGCAGGAGAAAGGCCCTGGCTGGCCCTGGTTCCTATGGTAATAGGTGCATTTAAGCGGATGCCCTGGAGGCAGTTAATGATCACTGTCATGTTGGCTAATAATGGCAGGGTGACATCGATCCACATGGACAACTTTATTCATGTTTCCAGCCAAACACTTAATCACTTAGCTGATTTTTCCTCACTTTAACAGGTAGTGAATGACAGTCATTTAAAATCTCAAACTTTGAAAGGCAATGTACTGTAGCTCAAAGAGAGATATGAGGGCAAGTCAGCAACTCTCATCTCATTACAAATTAGGTTGTCAGTTCTTGAGGTTTGCCTACCTCACTCCTGCCTGTATGTTCTACAGGAATGATGGCAGCGCCAGGCACAGAGATGATCACTTAGATCCTCTCCTCCAAGGAAGGGCTGCTACCTACACGTAGGGTATAAGGTCACCAGGTACCTTCCAGAGACTTCAGTGTCAGACTGCCTCCAAGAGCTGCCCTGCCAAAGCTAACATCCTTCCCAGGACAGTGGCAGCCTGTGGCTGAGCCAAGCAGGTTTACAAAGTCCAGTTCTAAAACTACCTATTGACCTGGATGAGGTTACTGCAGGCTTTGTCAAGCCTGCCTTGGAGATGAATTTCTTCTGTATAATTCTCTTCCTTCCCGTTCCTTTCACTGATGTTGATCTCTAATCAACACCTTACATCACAGGCACCCTTTCAGCATTTGCTCCCTGATACATTAACACTCAACTTGCAACATATGGGACTGAGGGTGGTCCAAAACATCAGGAAAGAAAATGGGGTTTTGATCTAGTTGACTCAACTCAGCTAGCAAAAGGGAGCCCATCATGGGTGGTAGATGGAGCACAGACAGCCCTGGCACAAGGTGGCCTTCCAACTGGTAAAATTTTGACATATGGTAAATTGAAAAGGGAGAACTTTGGAAGGAAATGAGCCGCTGGACATGAGTATAGGGCATTGAAATGTATGAAGAAAAGAGTACCTATAGGGATAAGACATATAGTAGTCACTGCTAAACACCATTGCTATTTTACATAAAGATAATAAAGAGCTAATAACAACAACAACCATAAAGGGCTGAGAAAGATAACTAGAATTGAAACTCAGGTGCAAAATTGAGACCTTTTTGGTTGAACAATAAACAAACAAATCCTCATTTCCTTTAGTAGAGAGCTAAAGAAGCCAGGGACCAAACCTAAGGCTTATTAGCCGAATGGATGAACATGAAAACAAGCTAAATGTACAAAAAGACAGCTGTGTTATGCCAAGAACAGAGCCCTGTTGGAAAACAATAAAAAATCTAGTGCTCTCACCCTTGAGAATATTTGCATTCGTGCAACCAAACATTTCATATTCCAGACTCCTTGAGGAGAACATTCAAGGAGAAGTAAATCTTTCAGATGCTCAGCAGCTAGAGATATGCTAGGATTATTCCTGTAAAGTGAAATACTTTTGGATTTTTTATGTATTCCATGAGGAAAGAAGCAAAAATCCTGAGGGACCTCTTTGGTTTCTGCAGACTATGTCTTATACCCTAAAGAGAGTGGTTTAGCTCACAAGCCCTGTGAATCTTTGCAGAGACCCAGGGGAGGTTGTGGTTGTTGCAGAACCAGGCTTTTGTTATAAGCATCTTTGTAGCTTGGACTGTGTGATCTGGGAGATCTTCTGGTAACAGAGGGAGAATTGAAAAAAAAGAAGTTTCCATGTATATACAAAGATGAAAAGATTGGAGGCAAAGAGATCTGGGATTCAGACATGTGATGGACACAATAGTATAGACTAAAAGTCTGTGACCCCTCAAATGGCATGAGTTGAAATTTCATCTTCAACGTGACAGCATTTTGGGATGGGGTCTTGGGGAGACAGTTAGATGGAGCTTTCACGAATGGCATTGGTGCTCTTACATAAAGAGACTAGAGCATTAACTTGCTCTTTCTGCAATGTGAAGATTCTTTCTACAGTGTAATGAGAAGTCAGTGGTTTGAAACCGGAAAGAGAGCCCTCACTAGAACCTGACCATGCTAAGTCCCTGATCTAAATTTTCCAGCCACAAGAGCTATGAGAAATGAAGTTTCACTGTTGGTAAGATTCTCACTCTGTGATATTTTGTTTTAGCAGCCTGATTGGGCTGATATACCAGGTAGAGATATATTTGTATTATATGACAGCCCCCTCTTATTCATAGAAAACAAGGAGGATATGTTCCAAACTCCCTCAGGAGATGCCTGAAAGTACAGGTACAGAGAAACTCTGTGTGTGTGTGTGTGTGTGTGTGTGTGTGTGTGTGTGTGTGTGTGTGTTATGTCATTTTCCTATACATACAGATACATCACAGTTATGAGTTTTTCCTTCCTGTATTTGGAGCCTCAAGCTAGTATCACTGACTATTCAAAAAATGAAATCCATTGTCACAGGATCCCACAAGGGATCATATCTTATAAAGAAATATACTTTATAAAGGTATAAAGGTGAGTCATTACCGTAGGATTTTCTTTTTTGTTCCTTTGTTATTGCTGTTGTTGTTGTTTTGATTTCTGTTTTGTTTTGTTGGGTTTATTATATACCAAACATACTGGCCTGAGAGATACCCTATATTCTCAAATCTAATTGGCATACTGGGCTGGGATTTAGCTCAGTTGGTAGAGTATTGCTCTGTAGTCTCTGAGGTCCCAAGTTTGATTCCCAACACCACACACATGGGAGAAGGACGTGGCAATCCATTTCCAAGGCAATCCCGAAACAATCAGCCATGGAAAACTCTATGAGGGTTGCTATGAGTAGGACACAACTTGATGGCACCTAACAACAACAACAATTGGCATCCTGTCAAGAGTTTTGGAGGGCTACCTCTAAAACTAGATTTGTGATTGAGAGCTGGCTTGAGAACTGACTATACGGTAGTTCTAGGAACATCTGGAAAAACAGCAGAAATGCTAGTTTAGAAGCGATAATCAGTGTGCATTGGGTGTCCAGCATGCAGTGTATGAGTTGAACCAAGAACCTTTATATAGATCTGAGAATCAATGTTAAATGCTAGAGAAGAACAAATACCATGACTCCTATTCACACCAAGGCAGGCTGGGATTTAGCTCAGTTGGTAGAGCACCGCTCTGCAGTCTCTGAGGTCCCAAGTTTGATTCCCAGCACTGCAAAAATCAGAGAAGGACATGGCAACCCACTCCCAAGGCAATCCCGAAACAATCTGCCGTTGAAAACCCTATGAGGGTCGCTGTGAGTTGGACATGACTCGACAGCACCTAACAACAACAATATTCACACCAGGGAGGAGTATTAATGTCATCCTCATATTCAGTGCTTCACTAGGAAACATACAGAACTCAGCAAAAGTGTTATATTCATGGTTATGGTTTATTATATTGGAAGTTACTGATTAAAATGAACAATGATGAACTGAGCATAGGGCAGTATACATGACAGTTTCAGGTGCAAGTCTGCAGTTACCGTCTTTTGGTGGAGTCTTGAGGACAGCACTTTATTCTTTCAGAAGTGATGTGTGATAATTCAAAGAGTGTTGTCAACCAGCAATGCTCATTGGAGTCTACAGCTTTTTTTGGGCATTGGATATATAGACCTGGCTGTCAATCCATGTGGCCTACCATAGTCTCCAGTCCCTCTAGAGGGTTGACAAGAGTTGTGACCTAAGGCCCTCACCATAAATCCTATTTTGGGCATAGATTATCCTACATAGCTCAAGTCCTTTTCATAGCTCACATTGTTAGCATAGATAACTCAAAGCCCCCCAGTAACAAAGATTTTTATTAGGAAGGACATCCCCAATGCTAGGTGATTAAGTCTCAGAAGCCAGAAACAAAGTGCTAAACTTCTATTTGGAAAACATTAATCCCGTAGTGCACCCTAGTCCTGTAATTCTTGGCTCTGCAGGGACAGACATGCTAGGCTCAAATAAATTACTATTTTACCAAGTGACACTAAAACAGTTCCACTGAAATATAAGCTATGGATGCTGCTTGGCACTTTGGATAGCTTTGGCTTTCCAAAGAGAAAGAGAACAGAAGAGTGGCTCCAACTTGTGAGGGGCAATTGACCCTGGATGTCAAGAAGAGTTAGGGCGATTGGTCCACACTGGGAGCAAAGAAGAACATATGTGGAAACCAGAAATATTTACATGAGTCTATAGCTGCTTTTTTGACCATGACTGTAAATGAGCAAGATAGAAACCTCAGTCTGAGAAGTTCACAATTGTCAGGTCCTCAGACTATTTTGGTCATGACACTAAGTCAGCTACTGAAGCAAAGATAGATAATAACTGTAGGAAAGAAA